>JAVYIG010010681.1:0-67113 GCA_035222895.1 Strongylocentrotus droebachiensis | reverse complement strand
AAATTGGAGTTACAAATTCTTGTATTAATAAAGTTCAAAGCCATTTTCATATCTTATTTCTAAACGCGTCGCCTCAAAATATTCTTGTGACAAGAACCAGGGAGGCCTATCGTGCAGGACCAGGGTCTAAATACATCAATTTGCAAATCCTTTGCAAAAGGACTGACTTTAATGCCACTTTGCTAAATTAAAATATGTATAGGTTCTTATCAATTGCAATTATTAACTTTAAACAAGCTTGAGAAGTTTGCCATTTTTTTTAGTAGTTTATTTTTAGAATTGAATATGTTTCGTTCATTCCGACAAGCATTATGGGCACGAAAAGACAAATTACAGTGAGCCCATTGCGTCGCCCAAATCATGAGGTGATGTGTTCCCCCCCCCCAAAAAAAAAAGAAGAAAGAAAAGATGTACTATTAAGGAGTTCTTAACCCCTAACCACCCCCTTCCTGTATTGTACCCCATACGGCCAGAATGGAGGGCGGTGTCCCATGTCCAAATGTGAACATTCTGATTGAAGTTTTTTTCCTTCAAACAGCCATAAACAAACAATATTTTAGATAAAGGGTTTTGAGTTTAGTCCTGAAAGTTGGGAAATGACAAGCCACACTGTCCTACTTGTAGCTACTTGCTCCCTCTACATAGAAAACAAAGCTTAATCGGTGACCATTGGTCCCCCATGATCCTCTTTTTCTTATGTTAATTAAGAGCTGAGTTGAGATAGCCAACCTGTCCAGTGACCTTGCAGTGTGGTCTTATCCCTCCTATAAACTAGTACAGATAATCTTTAAAACTCATTCGCTGTAAATGATTACTTCATCTGAAAATATCATTTTCATGAAGAGAAATACATGATAAATGGCAAGAACTTTCCCCCAACTCTCTAGATTACTAATTCCATGTAGATTCTTCATGCAACTTACAATTCATGCGTCCATTAATTGAATATAATACCATTTTTGTACCAATGATGTTGTGCTCAGCATTTTTCTTTCGACACGTATTATATTACTACACTTGCATTCTAGACTAAACAACTCGTACATATCTCTTGAATGCGAGAAACATTGTTTCCATGTTTGAGAAGGTGCTTGTGACAAATGACCCGAGGCATAATTATCGCAAGACATAACCACTCGATCCATGGCAGCTCGAACGATTCCGTCTTCAAGAATATGAAATTACTTTCATAATAATTAAAAAAGTGAATCGGTAACATTGTTGAAGGTTGATGAAAAACGGAATAATTTTTGTATAAAATGTTACTCTTTATATAATCTTCTACTGCATGTACTAACCCTTTAACATGCAAGAAATCCTGATATATTTATGGTTTTCTTTGAAGACATCACTGTGCAACACCCTCTAATACCAAATACTCCCAACCTCACAATGATAGCATAAACATTAAATTTCACTCACAAATATCAAAGTCAATCTAAAAATATGTATCGGGCCTTGTGTAGGCCCTAAGCTGGATTTCTAGGGGAATCTTTGAGTGCATGGGGTGGTCCCCGGAGTTTGAGGGAGAATGCAACCCAGTTTTCGTCTCGAAATTTGTACTTTTACACGGTCAAATTCGCTATTTATTGCTCTCACTAACATTGTACAGTCTATTTCTATCTTTAATCTATATATAAAGCATATACATTAAATTTCACTCAAAAATATCAAAGTCATTCTAAAAACATGTCTCAGGTCTTGTGTAGGCCCTAAGATGGATTTCTAGGGGAATCTCTGAGTGCATGGAGTGGTCCCCGGGAGTTAGGGGAAGAATGCAACCCAGTTTTCGTCTCGAAATTTGTACTTTTACACAGTCAAATTCGCTTTTTATTGCTCTAACTAACATTGTACAGTCTATTTCTATCTGTAATCTATATAAAAAGCATATACATTAAATTTCACTCAAAAATATCAAAGTCATTCTAAAAGCATGTCTCAGGTCTTGTGTAGGCCCTAAGATGGATTTCTTGGGGAATCTCTGAGTGCACGGAGTGGTCCCCGGGAGTTAGGGGAAGAATGCAACCCGGTTTTCGTCTCGATATTTGTACTTTTACAAAGTCAAATTCGCTTTTTATTGCTCTAACTAACATTGTACAGTCTATTTCTATCTGTAATCTATATAAAAAGCATATACATTAAATTTCACTCAAAAATATCAAAGTCATTCTAAAAGCATGTCTCAGGTCTTGTGTAGGCCCAAAGATGGATTTCTTGGGGAATCTCTGAGTGCATGGAGTTGGTCCCCGGGAGTTAGGGGAAGAATGCAACCCAGTTTTCGTCTCGAAATTTGTACTTTTACAAAGTCAAATTCGCTTTTTATTGCTCTCACTAATATTGTACAGTCTATTTCTATCTGTAATCTATATATAAAGCATATACATTAAATTTCACTCAAAAATATCAAAGTCATTCTAAAAGCATGTCTCAGGTCTTGTGTAGGCCCAAAGATGGATTTCTTGGGGAATCTCTGAGTGCATGGAGTTGGTCCCCGGGAGTTAGGGGAAGAATGCAACCCAGTTTTCGTCTCGAAATTTGTACTTTAACACAGTCAAATTCGCTATTTATTGCTCTCACTAATATTGTACAGTCTATTTCTATCTTTAATCTATATATAAAGCATATACATTAAATTCCACTCCAAAATATCAAAGTCATTCTAAAAATATGTCTCAGGTCTTGTGTATGCCTAGGCCCCAAGCTGGATTTCGTGGGGAATCTCTGAGTGCATGGAGTGGTTCCCAGGAGTTTGGGGGAGAATGCAACCCAGTTTTCGTCTCGAAATTTGTACTTTTACATGGTCAAATTCGCTATTTATTGCTCTCACTAACATTGTACAGTCTATTTCTATCTTTAATCTATATATAAAGCATATACATTAAATTTCACTCAAAAATATCAAAGTCATTCTAAAAACATGTCTCAGGTCTTGTGTAGGCCCTAAGATGGATTTCTAGGGGAATCTCTGAGTGCATGGAGTGGTCCCCGGGAGTTAGGGGAAGAATGCAACCCGGTTTTCGTCTCGATATTTGTACTTTTACAAAGTCAAATTCGCTTTTTATTGCTCTAACTAACATTGTACAGTCTATTTCTATCTGTAATCTATATAAAAAGCATATACATTAAATTTCACTCAAAAATATCAAAGTCATTCTAAAAGCATGTCTCAGGTCTTGTGTAGGCCCAAAGATGGATTATTGGGGAATCTCTGAGTGCATTGAGTGGTCCCCCGGAGTTAGGGGAAGAATGCAACCCAGTTTTCGTCTCGAAATTTGTACTTTTACAAAGTCAAATTCGCTTTTTATTGCTCTCACTAATATTGTACAGTCTATTTCTATCTGTAATCTATATATAAAGCAAATACATTAAATTTCACACAAAAATATCAAAGTCATTCTAAAAGCATGTCTCAGGTCTTGTGTAGGCCCAAAGATGGATTTCTTGGGGAATCTCTGAGTGCATGGAGTTGGTCCCCGGGAGTTAGGGGAAGAATGCAACCCAGTTTTCGTCTCGAAATTTGTACTTTTACAAAGTCAAATTCGCTTTTTATTGCTCTCACTAATATTGTACAGTCTATTTCTATCTGTAATCTATATATAAAGCATATACATTAAATTTCACTCAAAAATATCAAAGTCATTCTAAAAGCATGTCTCAGGTCTTGTGTAGGCCCAAAGATGGATTTCTTGGGGAATCTCTGAGTGCATGGAGTTGGTCCCCGGGAGTTAGGGGAAGAATGCAACCCAGTTTTCGTCTCGAAATTTGTACTTTTACAAAGTCAAATTCTCTATTTAATGCTCTCACTAATATTGTACAGTCTATTTCTCTCTGTAATCTATATATAAAGCATATACATTAAATTTCACTCAAAAATATCAAAGTCATTCTAAAAGCATGTCTCAGGTCTTGTGTAGGCCCAAAGATGGATTTCTTGGGGAATCTCTGAGTGCATTGAGTGGTCCCCCGGAGTTAGGAAAAGAATGCAACCCAGTTTTCGTCTCGAAATTTGTACTTTTACAAAGTCAAAATCGCTTTTTATTGCTCTAACTAACATTGTACAGTCTATTTCTATCTGTAATCTATATATAAAGCATATACATTAAATTTCACTCAAAAATATCAAAGTCATTCTAAAAGCATGTCTCAGGTCTTGTGTAGGCCCAAAGATGGATTATTGGGGAATCTCTGAGTGCATGGAGTGGTCCCCCGGAGTTAGGGAGAGAATGCAACCCAGTTTTCGTCTCGAAATTTGTACTTTTACAAAGTCAAATTCGCTTTTTATTGCTCTCACTAATATTGTACAGTCTATTTCTATCTGTAATCTATATATAAAGCAAATACATTAAATTTCACTCAAAAATGTCAAAGTCATTCTAAAAGCATGTCTCAGGTCTTGTGTAGGCCCAAAGATGGATTTCTTGGGGAATCTCTGAGTGCATGGAGTTGGTCCCCGGGAGTTAGGGGAAGAATGCAACCCAGTTTTCGTCTCGAAATTTGTACTTTTACAAAGTCAAATTCGCTTTTTATTGCTCTAACTAACATTGTACAGTCTATTTCTATCTGTAATCTATATATAAAGCATATACATTAAATTTCACTCAAAAATATCAAAGTCATTCTAAAAGCAAGTCTCAGGTCTTGTGTAGGCCCAAAGATGGATTATTGGGAATCTCTGAGTGCATGGAGTGGTCCCCCGGAGTTAGGGGGAGAATGCAACCAAGTTTTCGTCTCGAAATTTGTACTTTTACAAAGTCAAATTCGCTTTTTATTGCTCTCACTAATATTGTACAGTCTATTTCTATCTGTAATCTATATATAAAGCAAATACATTAAATTTCACTCAAAAATATCAAAGTCATTCTAAAAGCATGTCTTAGGTCTTGTGTAGGCCCTAAGATGGATTTCTTGGGGAATCTCTGAGTGCATGGAGTGGTCCCCGGGAGTTAGGGGAAGAATGCAACCCAGTTCTCGTCTCGAAATTTGTACTTTTACAAAGTCAAATTATCTATTTAATGCTCTCACTAATATTGTACAGTCTATTCCTATCTATAATCTATATTTAAGGCATATACATTAAATTTCACTCAAAAATATCAAAGTCATTCTAAAAGCATGTCTCAGGTCTTGTGTATAGACCCTAAGATGGATTTCTTGGGGAATCTCTGAGTGCATGGAGTTGGCCCCCGGAGTTAGGGGGAGCATGCAACCCAATTTTTGTCTCGAAATTTGTACTTTTACAAAGTCAAATTCTCTATTTAATGCTCTCACTAATATTGTACAGTCTATTTCTATCTATAATCTATATTTAAAGCATATACATTAAATTTCACTCAAAAATATCAAATTCATTCTATAATGTTTCAGAGTCTTGTGTAGGCCCGATGCTGTATCTCTTTAGGATCCCGTGAGCGGTCCCCAGGAGTTTGGGGGAGAACGCAACGCATGTTTGGTATCGACCCTGCTGGTAACATTAATATTATAATTAAATGTTATTCATTACAAATTTATTTCCCATGATATGATGAAAGTTGTTATTTACATCATTCGGACATCAATTGAAAAGCCACTTTGGGAATACTTCAACAAATGCCGTATCAAAAAGTTTACCATCGCCATGAAAATGAGTTTGTGTTGCAAACCTTTCTTGAAAGAGAGTCTTTTGATGCCTATATAACAAACTACTGTTAATTGATAAGCCCAAATCCTATCGTGCTGAAATTTAATGATCTGAATCCTAATAAGTATTAAAACATTACTGTTACATTTTTATAAAATTAAACATTGTTTTTATATTTTTTTTAATTGATTCATTTTATATTTTCTACGCCCTCTATCATTAATTTACTCTTCTAACTATGTATTATTTTGTCAAAGGACCACATATTTTCAGGTGGGCTGTATCTAATACAGACCACCTTATATTTTTGTTAAAATTGCCTTTATTTATTTATTATTATTTATTTATTTTTCTTATTTTGACCCACTTTTTTGTTAGCAAGATAACTTTGAAATGGTTCAATCAAATGCTTTGATATTTGGCACACATATGTAAAGGCATATGGACAAGACATGGTTAGGTTTTCAACCTTGACCTTGACTGATGACGTCATCTAGGCGCCATTTTGTGAAATTTTCTGAAAATCATCTCATGATCATATCTTCATAACCAAAAGGTATTTCTCATTCATATTTATCATGATCAAGGTCAATATCAGTCCGGTTAATTTCAGGTCAAAAAACGCGCGCGTGCGCGTACGTCCGCGCGTCAATGCGCGCGCAAAATTTTTAAATGCTCAAAATCGTCTCAAATTTATTTTGCATACGTTTCAGGTCATTTTAAGCATTTTATAAAAAATCGCGCGTACGAGCATGCGCGCGCGTTTTCGCGCGTAACACCATTAAAAAACATAGAATCGCCATTTTTTTTTCTTTCATGATATTTCTCATATTTTTTCAAGGAATTTGATTCCATGTTTATCTCTTTATGACCATTATTAACAAGATGAGCGTAAATTCAAGATAAATGTCAGTGCGCACGAGGTCTTTTAATACATAGCATATATGGGCAAAAACATGCCTATACAAAATCCGTTATAGCTCTTTGGAATGCACCGGGATCCTCAATTTTTTTTCATATTAAGATAGAGTATGAGTCGGAAATATGATTCCATGTCTCATTTGGCCATTAAATGTATCGTGACATCATCACAATGGCCTTGGAACTCAAAATACGAATTTGCATATTATGACGTCAGCATATTTATGTAAAATTGATTGTATCTCTGTAAATATTGATCAATTTTCTTCAAAATTTCGATATGTTGTAGCTAAGACAATTCTCTACAAGCGCAGTAATAACCATTTTTCATTTTGATGACGTCATCATAGTGAAAATTTTGATTAAAGGCCTCATGTCAAAAACTTCATAATTTGCGTGTTATGCCTATAGAAGGTGAATTTAGTTCACGTTATGAATCTACATGATATTGTCTTTTAAGAATTTGTAAGCAGTATGTCGCTTATTTTTGCTCTATTTTGTCTCAAATGTTAGTTGACCAGCCCACCTATACTTGTTCCAAACAAGTATTATATGTCTAGTGTTTTAATTTAGTTTTTAAAGTCAACTTGTCTTATATCATGAAGTAGGTCCATGCTTATAATGCTCCATCATAATATATTCAATTTATTAGTAGGTCTATAGGTAACTCCAGCGTGACAGAATGGAGACCCAATCCTCACATTTTTATGGATTTACTCTTTATTTTAAAAGATATTGATGTAGGCCTTCAGTTTATTTTACGGAAAGTTTTCCCCTAAAGTGCAGAAACTAAAATTATATGTTTTGAAAACCTATGATATAATGTATTGAGGCAGGGCTCCCCGCATGGAGTGTATTGTGATACTTTTGATTTCACTCTCCTCAAAAGCTCATCTTTGAATTTTCTTTTGTAACTATGCGGGTATTATTTATTATTTGTCAGTGCTTTCTTGGGCCCTATATAATTATAAACAAGCGCGTAGCTAGATTTTTATTTTAGGGGGGGGGGGGCGAATCACTTACAGAATGCGTGAAGCGCCCTCCCGCGCGAAGCGCTGCAGCTTTGAAGTTTCATTAAATTATTAGATAAACTGAAGACGATTCGTTGTACCGATCTCTACTTTTAATCCTTTTCTGAATGTTCAAAAATAATGTTTGATTCATTATTATGCAGTGGCGTAATGAGCAAAAACTTTTTTTTTTTTTGGGGGGGGGGGGCAGAACAAAAATTTGCATCACCATCGGACTCTTACATGTTACATGCCTGCAGGCCCCGCGGAACGTTTTTCAAAGTTGGAGGGGGAGGGGCTTAAGTATTTACAACCAGGTAGAGTGGAGCGTACATTGGCGTGGGGTCCAGGGCCCCTAATAGGGTTCAGGGGACAGAGCCCCCGGAAGCTAGGGGATTTAGGCACGTAATAACGGTCATGCTCTTTCCGTCTATGCTCTTTCTTATCTAGCTCTGCATGTTCTTTACATGAAGTTGTGCAGATATATAATTATGTACAGAGCTGTGGAAGATTTAATCTATATTGTGTACGGTCAAAAAGAACAGGCGCAATCCTAGTGCAACTGTGTTTTGTGCACCTCAGGCGATTGCACTATATTTCAGTTAGAATTTAGTGTCATAATATGTTGCATACATATTATTATATATTTATTCTATCTCTGGTTTTCCAACAAAAATGGAATTCTTTGATGACATTTCATTCAACAATGTATAGAATTAAAGACTAAATTTATTATTGAGTCATCATTCGTTTACTTTCTAAATGGATGTCAAATTCAGACACTTGACGTAATCAAGGGGTATAATCACTCGGGATGCAAGGGCGTTGACTCGGGCCCCAGGAAAGCACTATGTCATTTGTCACGACATCTATTTACATTCCCGACTCTAACCACATGTGTGAAGTCCGTGGTAATCGATTTCCATTTGGTATTTAGAAGCGTAAAGAACAAATTTTGGAAGCGTAAAGATCGAGACCTATATACCGTATTTCTCTTTTTTCTAAAGAGTGCATGTGTAACTTTGAAAGCTCGACAGTAGCCTACCCATTCAAAACAACAACAAAATGCCTCATAATTATAAAGTCTTCGAGTATATATAGGGGGTGGGGTGGTTCGTCATGGTTCGCGGTTCGTAGGATTGAAATATGAGGGATACAATTATGACAGGGGGTAAGATGGTACCATGTTCATTTTCTCTCTCTTTCATGTCTTTCTTTTCATTGTTGTTAATTGTTATACCGTTCAACTGGACGGGGAGGCCACACATGCTCTTAATTACCTACACCGCTGGTGCCAGGAGAGAATAGTGTTATAATGGATGATTCTCTACTTTGTTTTGCAAAAACATATACAACAGGGTAAACTACCTTGGTATCTATAAAGGTACATAATTATAAACGACACCGGACAGATGTTTCAACAACGGCGATACAGAATTAAAACGATTTTATTACAAATTCCATCACTTTCTATAATTTCCTTGTTCATGTTTCTTTAACACTCATTTTTGGTGTGGGAACAATGTAGTAAATGGAAACCAGTTGAATTCCAATTTCCATGCCGGTGTTGAATCAGCATTTTTGATGTGTCCTCTATAAGACTCGGGCTAAGACTCCGAGTTGATGTTTGGTTGTGCAATGTTTGCAACATCAGGGGCCTTCTGTCAATTGACAATTGAACAACGATCTCCAGTAAACCATGATACTGATAATACTTATAGAATGAATATACATTGTAAGCATCTTCTCCATTTTATATATTAGCCCCATATCAAGCGATGCGATTATAGCCTTGCAATGAGAATACACTATGGCACGCCACAGCCGTCATAATTGGTCGAGTTTACAAAAAAGCAGTCGAGTTTACAAAAAGGCAATCGAGTTTACAAAAAAGCAAGCGAGTTAACAAAAAAAGCAATCGAGTTTACAAAAAAGCAAGCGAGTTTACAAAAAAGCAGTCGAGTTTACAAAAAAGCAATCGAGTTTCCAAAAAAGAAGTCGAGAAAAAAAAAAAAGCAGTCGAGAAAAAAAAAAAGGAGTCGAGAAAAAAAAAAAAGCAGTCGAGAAAAAAAAAAAGCAGTCGAGAAAAAAAAAAAAGCAGTCGAGAAAAAAAAAAAAGCAGTCGAGAAAAAAAAAAAGCAGTCGAGAAAAAAAAAAAAGCAGTCGAGAAAAAAAAAAAAGCAGTCGAGAAAAAAAAAAAAGCAGTCGAGAAAAAAAAAAAGGAGTCGAGAAAAAAAAAAAGGAGTCGAGATAAAAAAAAAAGGAGTCGAGAAAAAAAAAAAAGCAGTCGAGAAAAAAAAAAAGCAGTCGAGAAAAAAAAAAAAAGCAGTCGAGAGTAAAAAAAAAAAGCCGTCGAGAATTAAAAAAAAGAAGAAAGTTTGTTGACGTCAGCAAATAAGTTGTTGCCGTCTTACAGTAAAGCTAACACGAGGCTAGCTAGGTAGATCTACATGCTGCTGCTGCAACTTGCGCATGCTTAGCAGGACCTCGTCAACAAGCGTCATGGCCGATAATATTCGTCGAAGTGCCCAGGAGATTTTGCAGTGTTTAAGAGAAAGTGAGATGCAGCAACTGTTTACTTCTTTTGGGTAAGAATCATTGGAGCAATCTTAGAATACCCCACCACAATAGGTTAATCCACGCGTCTCTATGAAGCCCTTTCTATAGAATAGACTCTAGGCCTACTTTCGTATCCATTGTGACCGACCCTTACTAACTAGCCTACTGCATTATTATGTAACTCCACTCGGTCGTCGAGCGTGGCGTGGAGAATCTAGAATCTACTAAAAGTGCATTTTAAAAATCAACTTAATCTTCTTCAATTGTTGAAATAATGATCATGATATAAAGTTATTATATTTTTTACCCCTTTCGTGTCATTTTTTCTTATTTTTTTTTGGAGTATTATATTAAAAACGAAGACATAATGTTACCGTATTCACAGCAAACCGCTGCACAAATCATGATTCCATTTATACATAGGCCTAGGGTCTACCGTGGCGACGGGGTGCGGGGCGCGTGATGAGCGTGCGTGATAGGCCTAGACAGTCTATAGACCTCTACCTATTGTTTTTACTTTTTAGGAAAAATACTCCAAAAGAGGCAAGAAACATAACAAATTTCAAATCATGACCATTATTTGAACAATTGATTAGTACTATAGTAGATCTAGCTAGAGAGTAGTGGGACTGTCTAGATCTCCATGCCTGAGCATGAGTCACTCTACAATTTTGCTCTAGACTCTAATTAACTTGTTAGACCCCCTACTGCCCTTGATCAGGCCTAATTCTCAACTAGTTTATTAGAAGCGCCAAAACAAAAAATGATTGAGGTTGAAGTGCCAACCTGTATGTTTGGTGACTGTGTTGCGAGGGAGCGTAGCGACCGAGCCAATACCGGGTGGGGTCCATGCCCAGGTCGAAAATCCCATAGAGACCAATAGAGACCATTAGAAAAATTCTATTGGTCTCTAATGGTTTCTGTTGGAGTCTATTGGTTTCTGTTGGACCCATAGAATTGAATCCAATATAGACCATTCAAACCATCAGAAATCAATAGAAACCAATAGCACCCATAGAAACCAATAGAAATAGAAACAAATAGGACCAATAGAAACCAATAGGACCAATAGAAACTAATAGGACCAATAGAAACCAATGGGACCAATATAAACCAATAAGACCAATAGAAACCAATAGAACCGATAGGACCAATAGGACCGATAGGACCAATAGAAAACCAATGAGACCAATAGAACCCAATGGGTCCAATAGAAACCAATAGGTCCAATAGAAACCAATAGAAACCAACAGCTAAATCTATCTCATGCATATTCATGATCACTTTATACGTGTTCACAGAAAATTACATTTATCATAATTTGTTAAGTAACTTATGACAATGTACATCAATTTTGTGATTTTAATTTTCTTTCAGCAACTAATGACCAATAGATTATTTGTTTAATCATGTTACAATTTCATTCACGTTTTAGCAATAGATATATTGATTATAATGATTAGGGTCTACTATAAAATACTAACCAAGAAACAATCCATGTATGTTTATTATATAGAATAGTACAAGTCTTCAGTTAAAATAAAGGATGTTCTTAAACTCACTTCAAGTGATCTATGTGATGGAGTTGACGCAATTGAGATTAGAATATACTTTTTTTTGGTGGACAGTTGCTAAATCGATTTTGATTTATCATTATTGATTTAACAATAGAAGCCATTGGACTATTGGTTTCAGTAGGGAATTCAGAATATGGGAACATTAGAAACCCATAGAAAGATCTCTAATGGACCAACAGGAACCCATAGAAAATATCTAATGGACCAACAGAAACCCATCATAGAAGAACATATCTAATGGACCAACAGAAACCCATAGAAGACATGGGTGGATGCTGGTCCAATAGAAGCTTTCTGTTGGTCCATCAGCATTTTTTCTGTGGGTTTGTGTTGGTCCAATAGATATTTTCTAATGGTTTCTGTGGGTCCATCATTTCACTTTCCCTATTGAAACCATTAGACACCAATAGCTCTAATGGTTTCTGATGGTCCAATAGGATCGGATCCTAATGGAATTTCGACCTGGGTGGGGCGAAGCCCTAGGAAGCTAGTGGATTTTAGGGATTTTTTAAGGCCCAGATATGGCATTTTTAACACTTTGTTCCATAAAACATCAATCATAATTTCATATTGATGTGAAATAATTAGTACAATTCCTGGCTGAAATCTACACTGGAAGTTAATTTATATGTAGTTATTATTTGGTGCAATAAACACGGAAAATGTCAAAATGAAGTGAAAGTCAAACAAATAAAATGGCTTGCTTACATTTTGGGCTCAACTTCGACTGCAACTGTTTGATTTTGCTGAGTTTTTTTAATTTTAAAATAGGCCCCCTATAATTTTTTAATTTTTTCTTTCTTTAATTTTTAATTTTAATTTATTTTTATTTATGTTTTGGAACAGCCGCGCGCCACTCTGACTGACCGCAAGCGCCACGAGTGGCGCGCGCGCCGCCAGTTGAGAAGGCCTGCCCTAGATCATACTGTAGATTCTAGACAGAAATAACTGTCTGATTTGGGTCATTTCTTTAATAAAACTGACATTTGTTGATGCATTCCCCATATAATCGGAGGTCTAGTGGAGCCAGACGTAGTCTCAGTGGAACAACCGACGATTAGAGAGACTGAAGCTTTTGGTCTAGCTAGAGTCACTCTAGATCTAGACCAAATTTTCCGTCTCTTTCGTCCGTTAACCATGTTAACATGGTTAAGCCTCTTATTTGGGTAGGGTCGGCTCTCTCTTTAGAGACGGAAACCGTTTATACGAATTCCCTTGCTAATGCCTCGGCCATTTATGGCCATATTTTTATGCCCCCGAAAATCCCCCAAAATGTCATTTTACCTCGTGCATATCCGATGCATTGATTATTCAAAATTAGGAGAAGGTTTTACTACATCGGTTCCACTTACCAACTTGACTGAAATAACCTGTTTAATGGTCCCTTTTTAGGAAATTATGGGTCAAAATCAAAATCCATGTTGAAAATCTTGCAAGACCTATTTTAACTCTCGCTGCGCATGACGTCATCTATGTGTGTGTTGTGTTTTTACAGACGTGTGTCAATCAGATGTGATTATTTACGTCTGTAAATCAGATGTGATTATTTAGGTCTAAATCTCATCCCTTCTAGTCTTCGCCGAAGGCAAAATGATTATGAAGGAAAAACTGTGCGTGAGCTACACGTTCGTAATGGCGTTATCACAGTTTTTATTTTACTGACATTAGGTGTCATCAATTGTCACTAAAGTCTATAGACAAGTACTGATTTTTAGTGAAATCAGTTGAGTCTTGTACAGTGGTGTTTGAAATGTTGATAATCAAAAGAACAGCTTTTAATACATAGCAAGGAGAGTATTAATGTAGCTATGTGTGGACAGAAACTGGAGTTACAGGTCTAAAATTAAAATGGTCAAAGGGGGGGGGGGTGGGAGATGGGGAGGTGGGG
This sequence comes from Strongylocentrotus droebachiensis, assembly GCA_035222895.1. Taxonomy (NCBI): domain Eukaryota; kingdom Metazoa; phylum Echinodermata; class Echinoidea; order Camarodonta; family Strongylocentrotidae; genus Strongylocentrotus; species Strongylocentrotus droebachiensis. Next base: position 53,541 of record JAVYIG010010681.1, on the reverse strand, counting down.
AGGTGCTGCCCTTATATCCCCTTGTAAAACACTTAGTCCCTGCCGCGCTATTCAAATACCTAACCTACCATCTTAGCGCTGCATATTAATATTTGAATATCGGTAATGGAAAGATATCCTTTTGAGACAGCCACCTAAAATTTCCAGCATGTAAGCACTAAACCTGCACATGCGCTCACATGCTAACTGTTAGGGTTAGTGATAGGGTTATAATGAATAATACTGAAGATTTGTTCATCATTATTTATTATAACCCCAGCACTAACCCTAACAGGGATGCTCTAAATTTTAGGTGGCTGTCTCTAAACGGAAATTTTTCTGATGAATATTTTCGTTATTGGTAGTACTGGTGGAGATCAAAATGAAATTGCAGCCAGATTCTGGACTAACCAGTAGATCTATGTCCCAATGACTATGAGTTACGACTTGGGTAGTCATTCGTTTAGGTTGAGCCTCTCGATTTACTCGCAACGTCATTTTAAGTAAACATAGCTTTGCACTTTAATTTTATATGAAATATCATTAATTGATAAATTATCGCATCAGATTCTGTGTGCGTGCGTATCTCTAGCTCTCTCTGTTGTTGTCCCTCTGCTTTTCGGAGATCAGCGAGTTCCTATTGAGCCAATCAAATGCAGCTGTAGGATGTCTAGGTTAGGTTAAAAAAAGACGCGGCTTAATACCTCTTTCTTTTTTTTTACCTCACACTCGCAATCACATGCCTGATAAAGGAAAGATCTGATCTTCTCCTAGGGCCCTACTGTATATTGCGACCAGTCAATGCACTATAGAGTTCTGGGGGGGGGGGGGGGGGGGGGAGTGGGGCGGGCGTAGATCCCAAGAAAATTACCATGGATTTTTTTTTTAATCATTGGAATTGTTCAAGGTCTCTTTCCAGAGCACCCTTCTTGTATAAATCATGAATAGTTCTATGTTATGTATATTTTTAGTATGGCATCTTTTTTTTTAACATTAAGTATCTGAGCATCTATATATTTATTTTGTTCTCATGCCATTCAATTCTTCAAAGGAATCAACAAAGGAATGCAGGCTCATCAAGTACTGTGGGCCGTGCGCCAAGTACTGTGGGCCGTGCGCCAAGTACTGTGGGCCGTGCGCCAAGTGAGGCTAGTACGTCATGTAGTAGTAATCCACCAGACAGTGCAGCTCCAGCCGGCCCCCCAGCAATGATGTCGTTCAGACCTGCGACATCTGCTCCGGCCCCAGCAATGAGGGCAGCATTCATGAGGAGCAGACATGACAGCAAGCGTCGCAAATTAAAACCACATGTGTAAGCTGCATGCAAGCTATGCATGTTCTTTAATTAACCCATATTTATCTGTTACTTCTTTGAAAATCAAACTTTTTTTTCTTCTTTTTTCTGTGTTTTATTAAAGCAAACCATGAGAATCACATTTACAAGATTTGATAAAGTGAATAAAATTTTTAAAAAAATACAAATACAAAAATAAATATGAAAATAAAAAAGGCAGACAAATGGTATAAACAGAAATACATGTACAAGGCAGCAATATACATAAAAGTAACACTTTCTTTGCATGAGTACAACAGTCGAGAGGTTGCAAAAATAAACAAATAAAAAAAAGAGGGAGGGGTATTAACAAAGAAAGGAAAGAAAACTAAACATCAAAATGCCATTTCTTAAAGTGAATGGGTAATTTGTTTCTTTTCTTGGCTAAATGATATTCAATTTCCTTGTGTTTCTTCACAAAGGATTTAAAAGACACAAAATAAGGAAGATCTTTGTCATTAAATTTACAACAGTACATGTATATATGATATTTCAACAGTAAAAATAAAAATGAGATAAATCTATCACCATAAACTCCAACACTTTTTCAATATTAGAAATATTGAAATTAGAATCACATTTTTGGCGAATCACTGTGAGGAGATTTTGCCAAATTGGGACAACTTTGTCACAATCACCAAATAAATAAACCATTGTTTCCTCTTTTTTGGTCACATAGAGCACAATTGGGTGATTCCTTCCTTTTTATCATATAAAGAAAATCATTCAAAGCAATTGTTCTGTGGAAAATTCTAAAATAAAAAGATCTAATTTTGGTATCAATGGAGCAGATTTTTTTATTATGGAGGTTAGGAGGTACTGGTAAACTGTTATTCCAATAGGCATGTCTCTTATCAGGACTATGAGGACCAAGTAATAAGCTATAAACATTCTTAGGAACTTTTTTAAAACTCAATAATTTAAAAACTATTGTATCATGAACACCAACAATGTCAATATCAAATTCTCCATCCATTCTCTTGGGATATTCTTCAACAAAAGATTAAACTTTCTTCTATCTGTAGAAGGAATATTGAAATCTAAAACAAGTTCCTCAAATAGCTTGTTGCCAGGTATTGAAAATCAAACTTTTAAAAAAGACAGGTTCTTTTGAAAAAAATTTAGATCTTGTTCAGTATAACACGTACAAGCTAATTAGATAGTGTTTTCAGTGACGTCTTCAAGATTGATATACCGTGTGAGTCAAAAAAAAGGTTACACCTAGAAAATTGTTTATTATTTTAAAAATCATCTATGAACAAAATCATTATACATCTTATGAAAAAGTGTTTCATCCCAAATCATTTGGTATCATGTTTGTGTGGAATGTGTTCACACTTGGATGAACAAGAGGCATCCAGAGGGATGCCTACAGTATGTATTATGTTGGGATTAGCGGAGTGAGAGAATGGATTGAATGTATCAAATAAAACGCATTGCTATGCTTTTTGCAGAAGCAAAGTCACACACACGCGCACAAATGTTGTTTGATGTTTGATATTCGATATTTGATATGTGTGACATGATTAAATTTGTTAAGGATGTTATTTGGATCTGCAAAGACCAAATTATTACGTCAAGTGTTTTATTCAAACACCCCATAAGCAACTTTGGCGCAAGTCGATTTTTGCACTCTCGCAAACAATGCCTTCTGTTCATCCACGCGTGAACACATACCACACAAAATGGTACTAAATGATTCAGGATAAAACACTCTTTCATATTATGATTTTTAAATTATTAGCAATTTTCTAGGTGTAAACTTTTTTTTTTGACTCGCACTGCATAGAGTATGTATTATATAAATCTGTAACATTCTTAGGCCTAGCTGATCTTGTATGTAAAGTGTTTCCTACACATGTCAGACTGCATGCACCACAAACTAGATAACCACTTCTTTAATATTCCTTACTCTTTTTCTCTGTTTACAGCAAAGCAAATCCGAGTGGCCCTTTTTACAGGGATGTTCTACTCTTACCAGGCCCCACCATCAAGAAAGTGCCAAGGCAAGCTACTAAGGTCTGGTTGGCAGGCAAAGGCCATCTCAAAAATATGGTACAGCTTCACAAGGAGCAGGCAGCCACGGATGTAATGCTAGCATTACGTGGTTTGTTTGTTGACAAATTGCCATGCAATGTCAGGTAATTCAAATAATTGTTTTTTATGCCTCCGTTACGAAGTAGCTGGAGGCATTATGTTTTTCGGGTTGTCTGCACGTCCCGTTCTTGTGATCGCGTTATCTCAAGAACTGACTGATGGATTCCTACCAAACTTTGGTCATGTATTAAAGTAACTTGCAGAGCCAAACAGAAAAGACCATCCAGAGTCATACATTTATGAAAAGTTGAAATTGTATTCCTATTGTGTATTTGAGCAATCAGGAAAGTTGTCCGCCACTACATCACATAGAAATTATCAATTCAGCCAATTTGAGGAGTCCATACCTATAGTAATTGCAATTTCCAAAAATTCGTAACTTTCTAATTTTGTGTCCGATTTCATTCAAAATTTTATCAGTATGCTTCTGATTTTTCTGCTTTATGCTAGTCAAGTCTGTTATCAAGGTTGGATTTCCCTTTAAGGTTTACCTGCAAGACACTATTAGGGTTGCTGGCCACCATTTGCCTGTTAGTAACCAGACATGAGGGAGGGGTATATATAGAAATCTCCATGCTACATTTGAGTCAAAGATCACTTAAGTAGGCAAAAGGTCAAATGGGGTCAAACCTTTTTAGCTACATGTGCAGGGACAGTAAATCATGAACCAAAGGCCTGCTTACAGTCAAACTTAAAGGGATAGTTGAGTTCTGTTGCAGAGGGCGCTACACAAAATAATTTTTTGTGAGATAATGAAAAACTGAGTGTCAAATTTGAAAGAACGTAATATTTAAATGACAAAATCATTTGTTTGATCAAAATCGGTTCAGAGATGGCTGAAATATAACAATTTCTATTACTTGTGTACCACCACAAATATTAGATATTTTGAAAAATTTGAAACGACCGTTGAAAAAAACGAAATAACGCCTGTTACGTCATATTTCCGCCAATCCCTATGTTGGTTTTTTTGTTTGGCATTTTCGTGTTGCTTATGTTACCCAAAATTAGCAGGCTCATTTATTGTTATTTTTAATTAAATAATTAATTAACGGTCACCGTGTTTTTTTTCAAGTGGAGCTGAATTGGTATGATCGTATTGGCTAAAATTACCTTCATAGCAATTTTAGGTTCTAAAAGGGCACTATACATGTCATAGATAAGAAAGAATAAGAGCAATAACCATGCACTTTGAAGGGATTTGCGGTCTGAAAACAGAACTCAACTATCCCTTTAAATATAGTTACATCATGTGGGTGCATGGCCGTGGGCCACGCTTTTATGAGGTAAAAATCACTTGTGTATCTAGATCAAAGGTCAAATGAAGTCATAATTATTTTTACGTGGGTGAGCCTTGTTATATGTGAGGCACACGTTTGTCTCCTGGTTACAATTGCATCAGTATTATGTTTGTGTAATGTTACATCGTTTCATTAACTACAATGATCTGAAATCTATTAGCATTAAATGTTTCAGATATCCTAACTCGTTTTACAAACTGTATATTTTTAGGTCTACTATTAATGAGCAGCTGGTACGTACAGAGCTGCCTACTATTACGTTTTTCCAGGAATTATTCTGTTTTTTCCTCCAAATTACGGTAGTACGTTTTTTTCATCATGAAATACGTTTTTTAAAAAATAATTTATTGTTTTGTTTTTTTTACATACCACACGTCAAATAACTGCCCTAAAATATTGATTTGGTTTGGTTACAAATTCAATAGTAAACTAAAGTTACAACATACTTGAAAAATATTCTCAAACAGAATGAAACGCCGATACCAAAATAACAAAAAAAAATACCTACATGTAAATAAACTATAGGTCCTAATATGGACAAATCAGCATGAGGAATGGACATTTCTACATTGGAAGTGTGTAGCGCGTGTTTGTAAGTTTCGTTTTAATGAATTGCTTTTTTTGCTTGAATTTCCTTTTTTTGCTTGAATTTCCTTTTTTTTTGCCATCATGGTTCCTTTTTTTTTGGTCGCACAAGGTTGGCAGCTCTGTACGTATACCATATCAGACAAAACAAAAATAGAGCCCTGTTGCATTTTCCATTGCACACCTAACTCGATCAGCCGAGCATGTGTCATGTTTATCATTCAAAGACAGAATCTGATTGAAACATGTATACAGATACAATGGTTATAAAAATGACCCCTCCGTCAGATCAGAATTATGCAAACAATCAAATAATTGTTTGGGTACAGATCTTGAATTAGCATGTTTTATTAACCCTTTATTGCCCGTGTTTAAAAAAAGATGAGGGGGGGGGGGGGGATATTCTGATAGAAAGAATATGAACTATATACTGCTCCCACACTACAGGGACTGAACCAGGCACATACCAATTACCAGCGCAGTCACCAAACCACCGAGCCACAGATATGTTACGGTTTCATTTGCGTAGTATACTGCATATAGGCTCGGTTGATTACATTATTTCACCATATCTTTGAATGTCTTACCTCTGCACTTATAATTGCTTATTATTTCTAGCAGATTTTATTATTAAATATATATTGAGCTGTAGTAATTTACTTAATTTTTGTTTCAACTTCTTTTTATTACAAGTGTGGAAATTTGCCAGGCTTTATTTACATCAATATCGCCATTGCTGGTGCCATCCGGACAGGAGCTTACAGGATTTATTGTGTCCAAAGTCATCAAGCATGACAGAATAATATACCTGAAGCCTGATGTACTACTGCCAGGGATGAGCGATAGGGTAATGTTCTCATGTTTTTCTCTGTGCCTTATACATGTTGGCTAACTAATGCACAAAAAGTCAAAAGCAGTACGTGCATATAATATGCTACGTACCTTTTGGGGATAATTATGATAATTTTTTGGAGGGAGGGGGGTGGGTTGGCAAAGTTTGTCCACAGCAAAGGGGCTATATGTGCACATCACAATATGCAAAATAACTTGTTTATAGTAAAAACTAATGTATCGTACTAAACAATAGGGGATTTCTAACATCAACCAATAGGCCATGCAGGTCTATCATACGTACGTTCCCATCACATATGGTCAAAGGTCAAATGAAGTCAACTTTGCCTCAGAGCTAGACATTCAAACTGTTATATCTCATAGGGTGTCTTCAAATCTCAGTGCATGCTCCGGGGTGTATTGAAGAGAACTGTTGCTGGGCTATCGCCATGAGCGTCCTTGGACAGTGTGTGCCTGTTGCCCTCTAAGTTATTATCATATTCATTATTACAACCTCGAATGTAAGGTTTTGCTTTGGTCAAATGTCAATAGATGTTATATTATGTACTGTTAGGCTCTGTAGGTCTAAATTATGTCAGAAGAGTCAAATTCCATAGGACGGGATATCAAATTAATGTGGCCTATTTTATGAGGTCAAATTTAAACAAGCCTGCATGACTACTTATTATGACTCCGTTACGAAGTAGCCGGAGGCATTATGTTTTCGGGTTGTCCGTCCGTCCGTCCGTACGTACGTCCCGTTCTCGTGATCGCGTTATCTGAAGAACCGATTGATGGATTCCTGCCAAACTTTGGTCATGTATGTATCTTGCAGAGCCAATGAACTGAGTAGATTTTGGGGTCACGAGGTCAAAGGTCAAAGGTCACAGGGCTCATTATGTATGCAAAAACAGCTCGTGACGCGTTATCTTAAGAACCGATTGATGGATTCCTGCCAAACTTAGGTCATGTATATTACTTGCAGAGCTGATGAACTGATTAGATTTTGGGGTCTCAAGGTCAAAGGTCATGCGGCTCATTATGTATGGAAAAATAGCTTGTGATCGCATTCTCATTAGAACTGACAGATGGATTACTATTTAACTCAGGACATCTTGCAGAGCCAAGAACTGAGTAGATTTTAGGATCATGAGGTCAAAGATCAAAGGGTCATATATGTATATGAGAAATTGCTTGTAATCGCGATATTCTGAGAACCTGTTAATGGATTACAATTGAACTTGAATTTGATTTTTTTTCCTGTTTTGGTTTGTTAAATTGCTCTATGACGGAGGCATCATTTTCGACTGCGCGCAGTCGAAGTTCCATCTAGTTTTAAATATTTTTAAATCATGGTAAAAAGGATTGGACCTTATGAAATCTTGTAATGGTTGCATAAGGTCCAATTCTTCTAGCAATTAACCTACCTGCTCCCTAATCATTGGATCATTGGTAAAGTGATACTGCTGTTACCTGACGTTTGCAATATATATGTACTCTCCCCACCCCCAAAAAAACAGTTTCCTGAGAGTGCTGTCCTGTGTGCTGATAAGCCGTGTAGTGATGAGTCAGATGATGAGGCCTTCCCAACAATCTTCCCACACAAGGAGAATGCACATAGTGCAAGCACAGGTAGGTTGTAAACATGATTTTGAAATTTGTTTGCGCATGTGTTCTTATCATGGCCAGGATTTTTGTGGGGGGTTGTGGGTGGCGGTGATGTGAGGGGCTCATGATTATGACTTGGCCCACAGATATAATTGTTCTCATGGTCCATATATGCACATGCAGACATTCAAGAGCCAGGATGCTGGGATAATGGACTGTACCCAAAACAATTGAAACAATTAATGCCTCAATAATAGTTATTGAGCCCTATAAATGGGTATAATGTATTTCAAAGCATGTGCATTTGTATAACTGTAATCTTGTAATTATATCTTACAATTTCAACCCACACAGAAAGCTCTGTTGAGCAGGATACTGGAGCCAGATCAAGACCCACTGAAGGTGGGTCACTAATTTGTCAACAAACATATGGCCTATGTTGCTACGTTTACGCTCATCAGGATTTGTTGATATTGTTGCCTAATGTTTGTAATTAAATCCTTAATATTTTAAGTATGATGTTTATCTCATATTGCAATATAAAGTTAATATGGCCAAGTGCAACAATTACTGCAGTTTTTGCAAGGTTCTTTCACACTATTTTTCCAAACTAAACTTTTACATATGTATCACATGCATTCAAATGTAAATCTAAGATTCTTGTGTACTTCACTTCTCAAGACTGATAACCATGGTTATAGTACTGAAATTAAATTAGAATTGATTTCACTGGGCATGTGATGAAGCTCAAGACAACTCAAATATTGCCAAATATTCACATGCACAGCCTAGAATAAAACAAATGCCACAAAATTTTGAAATATTTGATAACAATCTTTTTACATACGGTTTAAAGGGACTTGGTAACATTGTTCAGATGAGAGATAGTGGTGCTAAGATAGTGACTTCATTGCTAGATGTACAATTAAAGATAATCTGAAAATTTGAGTGAAAACGGACCATTATTCATGGTACAAATTGGGAAAAACTGATCTGATTGATTCCTTAATTCTCCCAACTATATTATTACAATTTAATTACATTTTAGGTGAATGTAAACCGTCACAAAGTAATAAAATGGCTCTACATTCCATTCCAGACATTTAAGTGTTGACAAATTGTGTATAGCCTGTTTTATGTCTTTTTTTCATGGAAAAACGGTTGGGAAAATTCAAAAATGGTTGAGAGAATTTACTGTTAATCACTGTTAGAGGGTGTCATACATTGACGCCTTCAAAGAAAACCAGAGATATCTTTGTGGTTTGAGAATTTTTTCAGGATTTTTTGCATGACAGAGGGTTAGTACAGTAGAAGGAATATAGTAAGTAACATTTTGTACGAAAATTAAGCAATTTTTGTCATCAACCTTCAACAATGTTACTGAGTCACTTTAAGAAGAGGGAGTGGGGATAGTATGGTGCACATAGTTTGTTTTTTTTGGGGGGGGGGGGGAGGGGAGGGGGGTGGGGCCGGGGAGGCACTCAACTATATATTGCTGTTCAAAGGTGCGACCAATTTACCCTACTCTCCCTTCTATTTGTGACAGCTAGTTTATAGCAATAGCAGGATTCAATTAGGTTTGCATATAATAATCCAGCATGAAATAATCCAGCATGATATAATTGGACTTTATATATATTTCTTACATTTTGTGTTTTGTTCCATGCTATTATTTCAGGTACCATCAGCCTCGGGGAGGAGAGGGAGGATGTCATTCTCGTGCCTGATGATAAGAGTTCTGCAGGTAAGTCAAGGAATCTTGGCAGTCAAGTAGTTAAAACCACAAAGGCTGTTATGAAAGAAAATTTGCTTTTTTCACGGGCAAGAAAATATCATGACAGAGGGCACCCCAGAAACAAAGATTCCATAATCGTAGAACCAATATGTATATGTATACAAAAAATGAGGGAAAAAAAAACATAGATAATAAGCAGGTATTCTAATAAGCTCCTTATATATTTCTTTATGAAAATCATGTTCTCTTCTATATTATTGTGTCAGGTATCGGTACAATCAGCCTTGTGGAGGAAGAGGAGGAGGTTCTGGTGGTGAGAGAGAGAAATACAGGTGAGTCAATAAAGCCGCTGAGGGGTTACAATGTAAGTTACATTAATTGGGTGTATATATAATTATGTGTTGTATTTAATAAATCAAAAATCATTGATGATATGCATGTATATGTGTAGTTGTACCTAATATAATCAAAGGTGCATGTCTACCAAAGTCACATATCTTTCTTGCTTCCTTTCTTCATCTTGTCCCTCGTACTTTATTCCATTTTTGTCAAGCCCCACCGAGGTGAAGTGAGACTAATTTAGGGATCCAATTGTTGTTTGCTCGTCCGTAACACTTACCGTAATACCGTAAATACCTCTGTTTAATTCATTTAACTTGTTCATATGTATTCATCTCCACCTTAACAAATGCTCACTTATTACAGAGTTTTGACAATCGATAGATACTAATTATGTGCTCTGTATTATTTTTGTGGTCCAGGATTTTGCTAAAAATGTATAGACCGTAAGACAACGTGGGGGGGCTAATACCGTAAATACCTCTGTTTAATTCATTTAACTTGTTCATATGTATTCATTTCCACCTTAACAAATGCTCACTTATTACAGAGTTTTGACAATCAATAGATACTAATTATGTGCTCTGTATTATTTTTGTGGTCCAGGATTTCGCTAAAAATTGATAGACCGTAAGACGACGTGGAACTATATACTGCCTCAGCTGATAAGGTTTTCAAAAGAGAACTGCATGTGTAATTGTTAATTCTGATAATTAAATTATCGCTTCCTTCACTGAATGATTATGGCATTTCTTTTAGCAATCCAATGTTTGCTTTAAGGCTTCTTAGAAATCAGAGGTCTGAGCCCAATTTTACCCCGGCTTTTATAGCCTCTTTCCCGCTCTGCATCTTTTGGTCCACTGTCCTCTTGTTCTTCACAGAGACAAAACAATGGAGGGATGGGGAAAGCACCAAAAATTCACTAAAAAAATGGTGGACACGACTTTTGATGTGTACGTGCTTAATTTTATATGACATATTTTCTCTGTTCTTCATTTTAGAGTCCATCATTGAGAGATCCCCAGAGCAGGATATGGAAATGCTAGATGACAGTACCACCACAGGTGGGTCTAACATATAAATGCTTTGTGTGTGAATAGGATGAGACATGTCAGTCGAGTTCAAAAAAGGTCATTAGATGTAAAATTATCCAGTTTTTGCCGTTTCAATTAAAATGCTACTCCTACAGATAGGATATTTGCTCTTCATGAAACTTACACAGTGCTTGATCATGATCTAGCTTCTTCTTGATTTTAAACACGCCCAAGGTCAGCATTAGACATCTGTTTTTGTTGATCAAATAAGATCTTTCTCCTGGTAATAACTACACCTCCTGTAAAGTTGTGTATCCCGGAATGATTCCATGTTCGAGGATCCTTAAAAAAAAAAAAATATCATCATAATAGAAGAAAAAAAGGTTAACCAAAATATGTCGCTGTAACTCTCTGGATGCGGTGTGATTTTTATTTTTTATTCCTTAATTGAATGGGCTCGACGATCGCCATGGCTAGCTGCTGCTGCATGCTGCTCTTAGTGATGTAGTCAACCACATTTAAAATGAACCAGAAACTCAGAATTTGTCTGATCGAAGGTCACTAAATATGTAAGATCATGCAAAAATAGTTAAGATTTGAAATTGAAACGGTCAATAGAGTTCATTACTTCAGTTTTCAGTCATTTCACTTAAAATGCTACTTTTCCAATGCAATGAAGGATAGTGTGCCTATAACTTCAAATTGTCAATGAATAGATAAATAAATCAATAAATAACTATTAGTTGTTCATAGAATATCATTGTATTTGAATAACAGTGCTCATATAATCTCAGATATGGAGAGCTTATGAACAATTTCAAAGTATGGACCATCCAGAATAGCTGGCTTTGAGAGTCAAGACAGTAATGACAATCTCCATGAGACAAGTTGCTGGCTTTGGCATTGCAGTTGGTATATTTCCATACCAGTACAGAAACACAATCTGCATGCAGTGTCAAATTCAACCTTTTCAAAATTATAGACCAGACTCAGAGTTATCCAAAAGGTGCTTAGACAGGCGATAGCAGGAGCGTTATAACAAGCACATGTTTACCTTGTTGTTATATCCATATAGTATAAATACACGATCTTTGGTTTTAATTCTACATAAATTGTACATCACATTATCGTTGAGAAATGGGTGTACATTCTAATTTTTAAATGGTGTAGTAAAATATTTCAACTTACATCTCAAAATTTCTACTGCTTTCTTTTCTCTTTACATGTGCATGCACAGTTTTGTGAAATCATGACGAAAACTCCCTGTTAGAGAAAAATCAGTGAATTGTCTCATAGACTTTAGTTTGGGCTTTAGCACTTTGATATAGTCATTATCATTAAGTAAACAAAACCCTTCCTTTATCTGCTGGTGAACTTATCCCTCTGTCAATACAAGGCTATTAAGGACTTAATCCCTGTATCAACAGAGCTTGCGTACAGTTAGGTGAGCATGGAGAGTTGGGTTAGTCTAGAATTCAGACAATTGCTTTTAGCATGGACCTGCTCTGTAAAGTAGATGTGGTACCAGCAACTGGCAACTTTAGAACTCAAGTCGAACGACATGTGTAAATAACAAATTTACAAGACGCCGCATTCCGAAAGAAAGAAATGAATGAAGGAAATAAATGCCAATATCACCGGCGCTTGAGACAGATCGCGGGAGAGATAGAAGCAAAAACAATTCAATATCGCTGTTTACTGGCTTTTAATTACAAAAATTATGCCAACGGAAAAAATAAATGAATGAAGGAAATTAATGCCTACATCACCAGCGCTTGAGAAATATAAAGAGAGACATGTCGCAGGAGATCGAGAAGCGAAAACAATTCAATTTAGCTGATGTTACCGGATTTGATATGACTTATAGTAAGCCAACAGAAAGAAAGAAATGAAGAACATGAATGCAGATCGCAGGAGAGAGAGAAGCAAAACAATTCAATATCGCTGTTACCGGCTTTTATTACAAAAATTATGCCAACGGAAAAAATAAATGATTAAAGGAAATGAATGCCTACATCACCAGCGCTTGAGAAATATAAAGAGAGACATGTCGCAGGAGATCGAGAAGCGAAAACAATTCAATGTCGCTGATGTTAATATCGGCTTCATGAAAAAAAGTAAGCAACGGAAAGAAAGAAATGAATGAAGAAAATGAATGCCAATATAACAATTAAGTGGTTGGGCAATATAAAGAGAGACAGATCGCGGGAGATCGGGAGAAGCGAAAACAATTCAATGTCGCTGATGTTAATACCGGCTTCATGACAAAAAGTAAGCAACGGAAAGAAAGAAACGAATGAAGAAAATGAATGCCAATATCACCAGCGCTTGAGAATTATGAAGAGAGACAGATTGCGGGAGATCGAGAGAAGCGAAAACAATTCAATTTGGCTGATATTACTACCGTCTATCATGACAAAAAGTAAGCAACGGAAAGAAATGAATGAAGAAAATGAATGCCAATATAACAAGTGCTTGGGCAATATAAAGAGAGACAGATCGCGGGAGATCGAGAGAAGCGAAAACAATTCAATGTCGCTGATGTTAATACCGGCTTCATGACAAAAAGTAAGCAACGTAAAGAAAGAAATGAATGAAGAAAATGAATGCCTACATCACCAGCGCTTGAGAAATATAAAGAGAGACATGTCGCAGGAGATCGAGAAGCGAAAACAATTCAATTTAGCTGATGTTACCGGATTTGATATGACTTATAGTAAGCCAACAGAAAGAAAGAAATGAAGAACATGAATGCAGATCGCAGGAGAGAGAGAAGCAAAACAATTCAATATCGCTGTTACCGGCTTTTATTACAAAAATTATGCCAACGGAAAAAATAAATGATTAAAGGAAATGAATGCCTACATCACCAGCGCTTGAGAAATATAAAGAGAGACATGTCGCAGGAGATCGAGAAGCGAAAACAATTCAATGTCGCTGATGTTAATATCGGCTTCATGACAAAAAGTAAGCAACGGAAAGAAAGAAATGAATGAAGAAAATGAATGCCAATATAACAATTAAGTGGTTGGGCAATATAAAGAGAGACAGATCGCGGGAGATCGGGAGAAGCGAAAACAATTCAATGTCGCTGATGTTAATACCGGCTTCATGACAAAAAGTAAGCAACGTAAAGAAAGAAATGAATGAAGAAAATGAATGCCTACATCACCAGCGCTTGAGAAATATAAAGAGAGACATGTCGCAGGAGATCGAGAAGCGAAAACAATTCAATGTCGCTGATGTTAATATCGGCTTCGTGACAAAAAGAAAGCCAATAACAACGGAAAGAACGAAATGAATGAATTAAATGAATGCCAATATCAATCAAGCGCTTGAGAATTATATAGAAAGACAGATCGCGGAAGAGAGAGAGAAGCGAAAACAATTAAATATCGCTGGTGTTACCATCTTTTATGACAAAAAGTAAGCCAACGGAAAGAAAGAAATGAGTGAAGAAAATGAATGCCAATATCACCAGTGTTTGAGAATTATTAGAGACAGATTGCTGGCGATTGAGAGAAGCGAGAACAATTCAATTTCGCTTAGTTACAGGCTTTTGTGACAAAAAGTAAGCCAATAACAACGGAAAGAACGAAATGAACGAAGAAAATGAATGCCAATATGCAGCGCTTGAATATATAAAGAGAGACAGCTAGATCGCGAAAAAGAAGAAAAGCGAAAACAATTCAATTTAGCTGATGTACCGGCTTTAATGATAAAAAGCCAGCCAACGGAAAGAAAGAAATGAATGAATAAAATGAATGCCTTTTTAGAAGAAAAAAGAAATGGCCCGGGAAAGAGTGAGGGGGGGGGGGGGGGAGAGGGAAACAATAGACATTAAATGAAATTAATTTTTATATATTTATATAGGCCTACATATATATATTAACTGTAATTAGCCTTACTGGCTTAAATGCTCCCCCCCCCCCCGGAATGCTTTTGCTCATTACGCATTTCATCGATATTGACAACTACAGCAATACCCCTCCATGATCCAGGCGGTCGCCCCCCCCCCCAACAAAAAAGAGAGGAGAGAAAAGAAAGGAAAGAGAGTGGACGTGGGGAGAAAAAAAAGAGCAGACAAAGAAAAGAAATTAATGGTACAACGAATCGTCTCCTTTCTCTAATTCAGACAAGAATTTAGAGTCGAGAACGGTATAACGGATCGTCTTCTTTCTCTAATAATTAAATGAAGCGTCAAAGCTTTCACGCTTCGCAAGAGAGGGGGGGGGGGGGGGTCTGAATTTAGTCGAGAACGGAACAACGAATCGTCTCCTTTCTCTAATAATTTTAATGAAACGCCAAAGCTTCCGCGCTTGGCGCGTGAGAGGGGGGGGGGGGCTGAATTCAGACAAGAAATTAGATTCGAGAATGGTACAACGAATCGTCTCCTTTCTCTAATAATTTAATGAAGCATCAAAGCTTTCACGCTGCGCAAGAGAGAGAGGGGGGGGGGGGGGGGCTGAATTTAGACGAGGATTAAGAGTCGAGAACGGAACAACGAATCGTTTTCTTTATGTAATGATTAAATGAAACGCCAAAGCTTCCGCCCTTTGCATGTGAGAGGGGGGGGGGGGGGCTAAATTCAGACAAGAAATTAGATTCGAGAACGGAACAACGAATCGTCTCCTTTCTCTAATAATTTCATGAAACGTCAAAGCTCTCGCGCGAGAGTGGGGGGGGGGGGGGGTGTGATTCAGACAAGAATTTAGAGTCGAGAACGGTACAACGGATCGTCTTCTTTCTCTAATAATTTAATGAAGCATCAAAGCTTTCACGCTTCGCAAGAGGGGGGGGGGGGTGAATTTAGACGAGGATTAAGAGTCGAGAACGGAACAACGAATTGTCTCCTTTCTCTAATAATTTAATGATACGTCAAAGCATCCGCATTTCGCAAGAGAGTGGGGGGGGGGGTGTAATTCAGACAAGAATTTAGAGTCGAGAACGGTGGTAGAAGCAGGCCAGTAGCCACGGGGGGGGGGGGGGGCACGTGCCCCCCCCCCCCCCCCCCAAAAAAAAAAAAAAAACACCATCAAACTCTGGCTACGGCCCTGGGTAGAAGGGAGAAACACAGGATAGCGCAAGGAAAGAGAGGAAGAGGAAATGATAGAATGATAACAACAAATAATAACATAGGAGATATGATAGAAAACAAAAATAGAAAATTATTAAGAATAGATAATGGAAAGATGGACAAAACATGAAAGATAGAACAACAAAGAATAACATAAGGAAAGACAGAAAGAGAAGGTAGAAGGAGGAAGCAAAGGATAGTGCAGGGAAAGATAGGAAGAGGAAATAATGGAATAATAAAAACAAACAATAACATAAGGAAAGGTGATTGAAGGTAGAAACATAACATAACATTGAGACAGAAAGAGAAAACTCTACGCCTATATTCTGCTTAGGTTGGTTTATTAAACAAAAATGAGAAGAACACAGCGAAGGTCTAGGAACTAGACTACTCCGATTCAACAACATAAACATCGCCCAGACACGCAGCTCAGAAATTGTCACACAACCTTTTCCGAGTAGTTTGATTCTGATGCCAGCCTGAGCGCACGTAGTGCTCTTACGCATACAGTTTTCTAATGAGACCGTGCGTGCTACAACGAGGGATTTACGTACACGTAATGCCTCGTTGTAGCAAGGAAGGATTCGCTCGGGTCCTCGACCGGATCTCTATGCGACAATCTGCGCTCGAGCGGAGCGGCTGAGCATGCTGGGATATGAGCGTCGGCTGATCTGAGCGTACGATGTAACGATCTCATATTTACCTCCGCTTTTGCTGGTTCATTTTTTCCCGTTCAAAATTGCATTGCAGGTAGCAGTTCATTTCTGAATTTCTGGTAATAAAATCGAATTCTAAATAAAACATTAAATCAAAAGGACAATTGCACTAATATGCGCAGTCAGACAAGCTGGTCAGTCACGCTAAGAGGGCTTAATCCGATGCAGCTGATAAACAGCCAGTCGAAACATGATTGACAGCTCTCTCCGCGAGAAGAAGAGGGGAAAAGTTTCCTGATACGAGTCAAATCTGAAATCTTTTAGTGTGTTTTAATATCATATCTCCGGCATTACTAGCCCGATTTTTGTGCTTTGAAGTTTTTTTGGGTATAATTATCCATAAGAACAAATTTTTGGGGAAAAAAACACAGGTTTTTGTAACCTTGGGATTTTTTTTCTTCACATTTTCTCTTCAGCCAAACTCTGTTGACGGGTCTTATTAGCGCGTCATTGGCAATGGATTAGGAAAGTGATAAGAACGGGAGGTCCTTCTCCAGGCTCGTTTGCAAACTCTATGAGACAATACCCGAGTAAAGGGCCCTCAAGTGGGAATCGCTACAACGAGGAATTTTCGTAATGATCATAGTACCGCTTTCACAGGGAACCAACTTGATAAAGTTGATTTGTATCAAGTGCAAAACTTCAGTATTACTCATATTGTGAGACACCATGAATTGAAAGCATTTTTATTCTTTATATAGGAGTGAGAGCCGTTTCTCGGCCATCCGAGGTACCAGTCAAACAATCTCCAGATATAATGAAAAGGTAGGCATGATGTTCCATGAATTATTGTGCTAATCTCCTGATAGTTTCTCCAACAGAGAGTTGGTTCGTTTTAAATGATGACATAAACAAGTTTTTTTGATGTGCACATCATGAATTTAATAGTTGCTAATCTCAAACTATAATCCACTCATTATGTTTAATGAGATCTTTGAATGGTGTTCTCACAGTTTTCTTTGTTGGCATGAATGCATATCCCTTTCATTTTCTGTGTGTTACCAATCGTGCTGTAGCGTGCGCCACATTCGTGCATGCACCGGGTAGAACACATTTCAAAAGTGTTTTCCTCTTGATTTTTAGTCAAACTCTCGATCCAGTGCACAACCGGAAAGGTTTGAAATAACCTTTTGCCATAATGTTATATTTGTGCAATATATACGGTATATAACCTAATGTTTGCGACTTTATATCGTTTTTTATTTCATTCACAGTTCTGATTTGCTTGAAGACATTCTATCAAGTTTACGTCAATCTGTCGATGTAAGCAGAGTGTCTAACAAAATCAATGTCTTCAGGGATAACGTGTGGGAGGGAGCAGTGATGGGCTTTCGCCGTAAGAAATTTGACATGCATGCTCCCTTGAGTGTTGTCTTTTTCCACCATTCAATGAAAAACAGTGAAGATCAGGCAGAAGGTGCAATAGACTTGGGAGGGCCAAAGAGAGAGTTGTTCACTCTCTGCTTCAAAGCAATGGTGCAAGGTCCGTGCTTTGTTGGCGGAGACAAGAAGCTACTCACCAGAGATGCAGCAGGTAATTTCATTTGGTTTTGGTTTTGATTCAAAATGATAATAATAATAATATACAGTACAATAGCACATATCACATTATTATCCCCTCGCAGACTAAGTTGGAGGAAATAGTAACCCTACTGTCCGTCCATGCGTCCGTTCGTCTGTTCGTAACATATTTGGTTTCCAATCAATAACTTCAGTAATGTTTGACGGATTTTAATGAAATTCGATATGAAGGTACATAATATCAAAATACAGGCTATGTTCGATTTTGGAGTACGTAGGTCAAAGGTCATAGCTCATTACATATGCGAATCTGGTTTCCATTCGATAACTTGAGTAATGTTTGACAAATTTTAATGGAATTTAATATGAAGGTACATGGTATCAAAATACATGTACAGCCTAAGTTCGATTTCTGAGTATAGGTCAAAGGTGAAAGGCCATAGCTCATCAAATATCCAAAAACACCTAATTATATATGTGAAAATGTGGTTAACTTCTATGTCTAGTAATATAATAGTATAGTCCAATGGAGGTAACTTGTTCTGATGTATATAGGCCATTTGTACCCTGCGAGGGGATGCTACGCTTTGGGTTGACTTGTTAGATAACGTCTCTATGCGTTTCCAAACAACTTTGCCTGTATATTAAACTTCATACATAAAGTTTTAAACTCATGCAACCACCTTCATTTCTCCTCTTCACCCACCCAGTTCAGTTAGGAAAGGGACGTGCAGGGTAATAGGTTACATAGCGGTGCTGCCATGTAGTGAAAAAAATCAAGACTATTACTTAGACATTTTCAAGCCACATTTTTTTCAGGGGAGTTCTAAATTAGTATTATTTTTCAAATGCCATTGGAATTTAACCTTTTCATTTGTTTGGCCTGCAAAAGGGACATAGTACCTTCAAGCAAACTTAATACATGTGATTCAAGGATCACCTTGTTGGACTTGAACAAAAGGTTAATCTCCCAGCCAGCGAATTAAAAAACTTTCACTTTTAGATATTTATGCCTCCGTTACGAAGAAGCCGGAGACATTATGTTTTCGGGTTTTCCGTCCGTATGTACGTCTTGTTCTCGTGATCGGTTATCTGAAGAATCGATTGATGGATTTCGGCCTCCCTTAGGTCACGTATGAATCTCGCAGAGCCAATGAACTGATTAGATTTTGGGGTCACAAGGTGAAAGGTCACAGGGCTCATTATGTATGCAAAAATAGATTATGTTCGCATTATCATTAGAACAGATTGATGGATTCCTGCCAAACTTATGTATCTTCCAGTGCCAATGAACTGAGTAGATACTGGGGTCATGAGGTCAAAGGTCATGGGGCTCATTGTGTATGCCAAAATTGCTTGTGAACGTATTCTCATTAGAACTGACAGATGGATTACTATCAAACTCAGGACATGTATGTATCTTGCAGAGCCAATGAACTGATTAGATTTTAGCGTCATGAGGTCAAAGATCAAAGGGTCATACATGTATATGAAAAAAAGCTTGTACCGGTAATCACAATATTCTGAGAACCTGTTAATGGTTTGCAATCTAAGTTAAATTTTAAAAGTTGCTTCTGTTTTGGTTGGTAAAATCGCTCTATGGCGGAAGCATCATTTTCGACTGCCACAGTCGAAGGTCTATCTTGTTTACTCTTGGTCTCTCAGATTATCAAAGAATATTTGATTATGATATAAAACCATCTTAAGATGTGTATTTGAATGCTTCTTTTAACAGCTTTGAACAACAGAGAGTACTTTGTGTGTGGGAGGATTTTGGCGCTGTCTCTTATTCACAACGGTCCAGCCCCACATTTTCTGTCCCCTGTCCTATTCAAGGCGATTACAGATGGACCTTCGGCAACACGAGTGACAGTAGACGATTTGCCCGACAGTGAGGTGAAAAACTCTATGCTCCAGGTATGAACTATTAGCTTTACTCTAATTGATATGGCATAATACTGAATGGTGAATCTTTGTAGCAATACATGGTATGCATGTGCTGCTGGATTTTTGTTGCTCAAATATGTTAACTGAAATCTTATAGGTTTTAGTAGACCTCAAAAATATACAATTATACATCAAATCATGTTGGGAACCTTATAGGCTACTTATTCAAGCAATATCTGCGAATTTTGGAAGATGCGCAGGACTTCAAAAAAACAACAGCCCTGTGTCGCAATATGGGGCGGCACTTAAATATTTTGTACAGGGGAGGTCAAATGGACCCCCCCCCCCCCTATGATCTCGGTCGTTGAATGTCCGATGAACACGAACATTTGCGTGCTTGTAGATATTTACGTAAGGAACAAGATGATATAACTAGTTTTTTCCTAATATGCAAATTGTTGTAGTTATAGCCGAATTAATTATGCAAAATGCTAATATTATGCATTTTACAGAAAACTCTACATATTTGTCTGTAGACTTGTGAAGAATCTTGAAAATGTATTTCAAATTCATGAGGGTTCATTATTTTAATGATATTTGAAAAATGCATAGGTTAATTTGAATAAATTATGAATACGCAAATTACGCATTCATGAATATTAAATCTGGATATATAGGGAACTAATATTACAAAAATTGTCAGACTCCACTTTTTGAATGTTGAAACTTATTATTCATATGAAACTTCTTTTCTAACACAAAATAGTTATTTTGAATTAATTAATAATGATTATTTATGCAAATTTGATGCGATTTTCAAATATTTATTTTCTTGTGTATTTAAAAAAAAAAAATTGTTTATTTTTTTTTATTTCTAAATTTTTCTTTTGTTCTGGAATACATCAAGTTACTTTGAGAAACATATAAAAGCAGTTTGATATCAATTCATATCTAAACCTGTATTGAAAATAATATCGCTAGTGATATTCGTTTGTCTCGCAATGTGGTCAATAAGGAATCTAAAAGTTCACGACGTTTCGTGCACATCTGCAACACTTCGTCTGGTGATAATAACTACTGTAAGCAAGGGTCTTTTATACTCTACGGGAGGACCGGCAGAGCGGTCCATAATTCGATCGATAATTGGAACAATAACGCACAATGCCTAATTGGTCGACGCACACGGTGATCGACCAATCACCAGGCCGCTGGCTCGGACCGTCTGCTGAATGGAATCGACCGGTGTTGGCTGGTAGGACGGCGAGTGTGCTTTTACATGAATACCGTACATGTAGTATATGCAATTATAGCACTTTTTGATGACATGCACATACTAATTGTTATGTAACACTTTACAGGTATATCCAATTTCGACGAAAATGGTATCAAAATGTGCGTAAGACTTGAGGGAAAAAAGTCATAAAATGACAATTCAAAATTCCAAGCGGTTGCTGCGCAATCTAAGAAAATGTCAAGGGGGGGGGGGGGCCTCCCAGGCCCCCCCCCCCAGTTATGTAAGGGTAAGGGTTTAAAAAAAAAAAATATTTTAAATGGTTGAAAGCTTCTACATGCATGGTATGATTGTTTCTGTTGAGCTATGGGTTAGAGAATTACTTCAACCTCCGGTGAGGCGCTACAGTATTATACTTATATGCATGGTTATGGAGAAGAAAAAAAATCATTTTTTAAAAAGCTGAATATCTGACATCAGAATATTTCTTTCAGTCTCAGCTTTTAAATTTGGTACATAGTGTACATACAGGAATAAAACTGACAAATATTTCATATGTTTTGTTGCAATTTTAACAGCTGAGAGATGTGGAGAGGATAGACCAGTTCCTAGAAGAACTGGACAAACTTGAGCACAAGGCCTTAGCCACCACTATTGATAATGGTGGCACGTTCCCCCATGCAGCATCATCAGTGGGCCATATCCTTCAGGATACGGCCCACTACTATGTGTTAGGCCGCACATTAGACGCCTTTGAGCAGTAAGTAAATGAATCAAGTAACCAGTAGAGCTGTTTTAGTTTAATTTTTAATTGTTTACAAAGCCACTTTATAGTGACAATCAACAAGCTAGACTGTCAAGAACTGCATTGTTGGTGAAACCAATTTCAGCATCTGAATTCCTCCCTTTTTTTTTGTTTATCCTTCTCCCAAAAGGGAAAATCCTTCTTTGGGTAAATTGTATGGTTATTTGCTGTTAAACAGGGAAAATGCTAATAACAACCGTTCCCCACTTTTCCCTTTTTATGCCTCTGCCTGCCGAAAGGGGGTGGTAGAGTGGTGGCATTATTTTGGGGATTAATGCACCCAATACTAGGTGCTGTAAGTTTACTTAAAGTGCAAAAGTTCATTAACACCCAAAAAGAGTTTTGTTTATGTTTTGAACAACAGTATTACGAGGAAAGCATAATCTGTTTAGCCATTAACTTTTTATCTTTTTTCTTAATGCATGTGCAAAATTATAAGCAGTAAATTTTCATTAAAAATGTCAACACTTTCCACTTCTAAAGTTATCTCATCATATGTAAAGCCCATTGCACACTATATGATCCAACTGGACCCATATTTTTGAACAAATGGCATTAAATTATGAAAATTTAAACAAGGAAAATTATCTTGTTTGCAGTTCGGAATAAAGAAAGGAATACAAAAATATGAATTTCGGTTAACTGCTTTTTGGTCACTACGATATAGAAATGAATCCGCTTTTATTCCTACAGGGAGGCTGGCATCAGCACATAATTTTGATCTTAGTATTATATGACTATTTGGAACTTTGATCATTAAGGTTTTACGCGTTTGTTTATTCATATCAAATGCTGTAACAAATTTCTCCCAAATCGGATCACAGAAGGACTGTGTGCGTCGGGCTTAAAGTGTCTTAATTATTAAAGCTCAAGTCCAATCCAAAAATAAATTACTTTCAATAGAACCAGAAAAATCAGACAAACCAATCAAAAAAGGTTTGAGCAAAATCGGATAACTAATAAGAAAGTTATGAATTTTTAATGACATGAAAAACTTTGAAAATCACTACACAAATTGGCAACTCACTCATGAGTCTGTGACGTATGGTCCTCACTATTCACTATTTATCAGGTGGGCTGTATCTAATACAGACCATCTTATAATTTTGTTAAAATTGCCTTTATTATTATTATTTATTAGGTGGGCTGTATCTAATACAGACCACCTTATAATTTTGTTAAAATTGCCTTTATTATTATTTTTTATTTATTACTTATTTTTCTTATTTCGACCCACTTTTTTGTGAGCAAGATAAATTGAAAATGGTTCAATCAAATACCTTGAAATTGGGCACACATATGTATAGGCTTTAGAACAAAACACAGAAAATTGTTCAACCTTGACCTTGACTGATGACGTCATCTAGGCGCAATTTTGTGAAATTTTCTGAAAATCAACTCATGATCATATCTTCATAACCAAAAGCCATTTCTCATTCATATTTATCATGATCAAGGTCAATATCAGTCCGGTCAATTTCAGGAATCGTCCGCGCGTCAGTTTGCGCGCAAAATTTTAAAATGCTCGAAATCGTCTCAAATTTTTTTTGCATACGTTTCAGGTCATTTTAAGCATTTTATAAAAAATCGCGCACACGCGCATGTTTTTCGGGCGTAACACCATTACACAACGTAGAATCGCCATTTTTTTTCTTTCATGATAATTTCCATATTTTTTTAAACAATTTGATACCATGTTCATCTCTTTATGACCATTAATATTAAGATGAGCGCCATTCAAGATAAATGTCCGTGCGCGCGAGCTCTTATAATACATAGCATATATGGGCAAAAACATGCCTATACAAAATCCATTATAGCTCTTTGGAATGCACCGGAATCCTCATTTTTTTTTTCATATTTAGATAGAGTATGAGTCGGAGATATGATTTCATGTCTCATTTGGCCATTAAATGTATCGTGACATCATCACAATGGCCTTGGAACTCAAAATACGAAGTTGCATATTATGACGTCGTCAGCATATTTATGTAAAATTGATTGTAACTCTGTAAATATTGATCAATTTTCTTCAAAATTTTGATATGTTGTAGCTAAGAAAATTCTCTACAAGCTCAGTTATAACTATTTTTCATTTTGATGACGTCATCATAGTTAAAATCTTGATTAAAGGCCTCATGTCAAACATTTCATAATTTGCGTTATCCCTATAGAGGGTGAATTTCGTTCACGTCATGAAACTACATGATATTGTTTTTTAAGAATTTTAAAGCAGTATCTCGCTTATTTTTGCTCTATTTTGTCTCTAATTTAAGTTGACCAGCCCACCTATACTTGTTCCAAACAAGTATATGTCTAGTTTTCTTTATTTTCTTTATATTGATAATGTAAATTTCCTATTTTCACCCTAAGAATCTTATTTCTTCACACCAACATCCAAGTTAGATTGTTAGTAATATTTGAATGTCTGGATGCACAAATAAAGAGTCATTTATGTCCAGTTAAATCATGAAAAATTGAATTTTGATAAAATACCGGTATATAAAAATCAATAATTATTAAATACAATATTTAGAAAATAGTATAAATTCTTCAAAATTCATTTAAAAAATTGGGAAATGTCATGCACGCAATATGATACAAATGATATAACCTGGGCAAAGGCATGGGGGAAATCAAGTTTTGGGGGATAAAAAGTGAAATTAATGGGATTAAACTATATAAAGCAATTGATAAGTTGTGAGGACATGACGTCACAAACTGATAACCATCTTGGCAAATTGTGTTGTGATTCTCATTGTTCCATAGTTTTACATACTTTTTCAACAATTCATAACTTTCTTATTAGTTACCCGATTTTGCTCAAACTTTTTTTGATTGGTTTGTCTGATTTTTCTGCTTTTATTGAAAGTAAGTTATTTTTCGAGTGGACTTGCCCTTTAAAGCTGAAAGCATGCTTGATAAAATGGTTTTAAAATATTTTTTTTTGGTATGCGACCAGTATATTATAGCCATACACAGACAAAAAATGTTGCGTACGCTGCATCAAAGATGTTCTCAATTAGAAGGCCCTGGACATGAACACACCTTGAAATATTTCAGCTAGGCCTCTATTACAATTTAGACAGCTTTGTGAAATATCCTACTGCTAATCAGTACGTATCAAGACTCAAGTAGGTTTGTTTGCAACTCACTAATCCTCCAAAATCACCAACCATCAATATATAAGTCTGAAAAAACAAATTTGAAATTCACATATTTCAGTGAGGATGTAAGAATTATCTATAGTTGTTCTCATGTGACATGCTTACAAATGTTCAACTTACTAATGTTCCATTATTCATCCTTGTAATAGGTTTAAGGACGGGTTATCTACTCTTGGGGTACTGGAGGCAGTGAAACAGCATCCATCAACATTCCAGCCCCTGTTCACATTGTCAGCAGATCCTTTGACAATGCAACAAATGACCGACTTGTTTAGAATTGTCAGGTCATCTGAACCCGCGAGGTTTGCTGTGGAGAGTAGGGTGCTGTGCAACTGGCAGCAGTTTCTTCAAAGAATTGAAGGTATTTATCTCATACTGCATTTCTTTGCCCACTGTATAGGTGGAGTCGAGACTAAGGGATCCAAATGATATAGGGGAAAGTCGGTATTTTAGTAAAAATTGATTCAGAAAAAGCAGAAATGTCAACAAAAAAAAGATTATGAATTTGGGGCATGGGGTCTTGCATTTTATGATTTGCAAAATAACTGAGATACATGTTCTGAAGAAAGTGTCCTTTCCAGCAGGGAGGTGATAGAGAAGGAGTGGAAACTCTCGTAATTTATTCAAACGTAACAATGGGATATGTAACATTCCACTTGGCTTTGAAGTTCCATGCTCCGAGCCGCTCTTCGACTGTGGGGAATTTCGGAGGCCAGGCACCAGTTTCACATTTATTACAAAATATTAAAGTACCAGCAAAATTTCAGTGTAAATTATAAACTTTATATGGGGATTGTATTGGGGACAGTGCATCAAAAAAAACTCTGCCCTTCCTATAATTAGTGTGGCAGAGTTGGTTAAAAAAAAATTAAATAGGATAATCCGCTTATTTTGGAATGTTTTAATGTCCCGTCACTTAATCCGTGAATTACAATCTTTGATAACTTTAAGATTGCTAATGCATGTTTTCGCGTTTTTGTGCCTCCGCTACAAAGTAGCCGGAGGCATTATGTCTTTGGGTTGTCCGTCCATCCTTCCATACGTCCCGTTCTCGTGATCACGTTATCTCAAGAACCCATTGATGGATTCCCGCCAAGCTTGGTTCATGAATGTATCTTGCAGAGCCAATGAACTGATTAGATTTGGGGGTCGCGAGATCCAAGGTCAAAGGTCACAGGACTCATTATGAATGCAAAAATAGCTTGTGAACTCGTTATCTCAAGAACCCATTGATGGATTCCCGCCAAACTTGGGTCATGGATTTATCTTGCAGAGCCAATGAACTGATTAGATTTTGGGGTAACGGGTCAAATGTCAAAGGTCACGGCACATTATGTATGCAAAAATAGCCAGCTTCTGTTTTGGTTTGTAAAATTGCTCCATGGCAGAGGCATCATTTTCGACTGCGCGTGGTCGAAGGTCCACCTAGTTTTATAATATTTTTGCATTTGGAAAAAAGGATGAAAGTTCGCTTGATTACACATTCAACAATTCATGAGAAATCATTAAGAGGGACAGCAAACCTTTGCTTGGATACCATTTTGTGATGTAGGAATTCTAAATCTTGATATTTCATGCGCTCTTTTATCTCACTACCTGGTCATCAGTTGCAGATTACGTATAACTCTTTGGCGGCTTAGAGCATGGGGTCAAAGGAAAGTGGCTTGATTCCACTCCTTCTCTATCACCTCCCTATTTATAGGATGCGTAACATGCAATTATTTTATCCCTGTTATGTAGCCCTCTGCACATTTTGTGATTCGCTGCATTACAAACAAAAATTGCAGTGTGTGCAGTGTCTTTTGATGTGATCTAAACATTGAAAGATCGTCAAGAGAATTATTGACATGCAGTTGAATCTTGGCTTCAATTTCATTTCGCTTATTAACTTTTGGTCAATCAGAGGCATGCACACATGCAAGTGATATGACCAAACTGTGATATTTGTCTTTATTGTTGTTTGCAGATGACGATTGTGAAGCCAATTTTGAAGACGTGTTGATGTTTGCCACGGGTGCACGCAACCTGCCTCCTCTCGGATATGATGATCTTAGTATTGAATTCGAGCATGAACGATCCATTTTTAACAGGGTAATGAGTCCCTTCCCCCTCGCTAACACCTGCAATTTAGTTTTGACCCTTCCCACCATCCATACTTCGTACATGTCATTCGAAACAAAAATGACATACGCAGTAATGAATGCTCAGGAAGGCTTTGGCTTTGCATGAGCATTTCTGACTGCGTATGTCATTTTTGTTTCTAATGTAAATTTGCAGAGGTCCAAACTTTACTCTGAAAGAGGGCACAAAATGGGAATAACCAAAACAGTACTTGCCTGATGTGATTGATCAATAATGCTAACAATCTCAATCTGTGTCTGACACACAGCTCACGGAAGCATTAATTTAATTTGTCAGTTTTGGGCCAATATAACATTATGGAAGTCGCCTGAACAGGAATTATTTCCCATATTCTCATGTGACATAGTATAATCGTCCTATTCAAAAGAAATAAAAATGTAAACCTCCATGGACTTTGCCTTTAAATATATCCACAAAACATTAATTTTCTTATATTTATACTTAAATGTTATGGTTTAATAATCTGATAACGCTGTGAATTAAAAGAAATAAAAATGTAGAGGTGTTGTGGTCGAGTGGATACGTCACCGGACTGACGATCACAAGGTTCACGGTTCGAGTCCCACCGCGGCACTAATGTCCTTTGGCAAGACATTGATCTACATTTGCCACTCTCCACCCAGGTGTTAAATGGGTACCCGGTAGGATGCGAAAGCCAATGTGGTATGCTTAGCAATTTGAGCCTAGTAGCTCTTGTTGGAATGCTCCCCAGGGAGTGGAGAAAGTGCATACATTGTGTGCGGGCAAGCCAGAATCCTATCACCGGGGGTAATAATGTAAAGCGCTTAGAAACTCGGATATTCCCGATGTATTAAGCGCTATATAAGCAATAATATTATTATTATTATTATTATTAAATCAATAAAACATATCTTATCAACAGAAAGTGCAGCGCATCATCAGAAAACACAGAAAAACGCACCATTAATTGTTATGATCGACATGTTTTAATGTAAGAATGTCATGTGGCAAAACTATGGAAGAGTGTTTGGGGGGACTCTTAACAATATAATACCGAACTGCCAACCAGTACGATTAAGTCGTATTTCGTACAATTTTTAGAAGCAAATACGATAGTACAATTTTTTTTTTTTTTTTAATTAAAAAAAAAATAAATGTTTTATTCTGTGTGTGTATGTGCCATTTTCAATGGTAAAATGCACATTCTGTCCTGTAAAGTATCCTACAACCATCTCACATCAGCAATTTGGGGATGTTCATTGGTTCATCGAACACGACAGTCATGACGAAATCATGCATCTTCAACAAATGATCCATTGAAAAATTTCTTCCCGTATGTAGGAACGGTAAGAGGCATTGATCCGCGTAACGGTACGTGTTTATTTTTAAGAATACAACTTTTGGGATTGAAGAATACAGTTTTTGAACTCCAGAGGTTGGCACTTCTGTATAATATATAGGTTATTGGTTGACAATTAAAGTAGTTTGAAGTGTACAATCGATGCAGCATTTATAGTTCATACAGATCTATCTAATTTTGCATTAACAAACATACAAACTAGTGTCTTTTAATTTTTGCTTTAACCCCTAAGTATCTTTGTGGCTCACATTTGTTTATCAGTTTTGTAGGATAAGTGTATTGCAATGTAAGTGTTGTGAGTAATAATTTAAAATCAAGGTTTCTTCCAGACTGTGATATCGGTCTATATATTCAGTGTCAAAAGAATTTTTAAAAGTCATCAGTTGAAAGTTTCTAGGTATTGTGCATATTAAGAATTTCCAAAACGCTCACTGTAACAACTGAACTCATGCAGGTGTATACAAGAAACCTTGACAATGTATGCGTGCACTAGCTTTGGTTAAGTTGGGTTAAAGGTAATACAAAGTTTTGGTATGGGGTCATGAAATATGGTTCAAATTAACATATTGAAAGCTAATGCCATCCTACAATGTTCAGTGATCGTTGTCGTTGAAATTGAGTCTGAAGTTATGAAATTGTAAATAATACACTCTTTATGTTGTATAGCTCTCTCTCAAGGTCAATTTTTTAATATTAAGCTATGAAACAATGTTTCTTAACTAAAATGGACCAATTAGCTATTCCCGTTTTGAAATTATATATCACAACTACATATTCTGAGATTTTCATAGTCGCAGCTACCATTATTGTACAGCCGTAGGCGCTATTTGAAATTTATCAAAATTTACAGGGAGCACCGTTAACATTTTATATTCAATTTTTCTTGAAAGCAGAAGTGTTTTAGGGGCTAAATTTTCTAGAGCTTATGATACATCCACAGGGGCATCCAAATATATCAAAATTTCCCCAAACTTTGGACTTTATATTAAATGATATTGATTTGCAAAACTGGTATACGGGTATGAAGTTTATGCTTTAACTATAGGTTTTTTTAAACAGGAAGGTGGTTTGGAGAGCTATTTGTTGAAATTGGATTTAGGTGATAGGAAATCTGTTTGTAAGTTTTGTTTTGGTAATAATAAGCTGCCAGTTACCAAATGTCATTAATGATCCGATCAACCTATGTTCCCTATGTAATATAAAGGTACAGGGTGATGAATTTCATTATGTTTTGGTGTGCCCAGCTTTCAACGCTTTTGTAAGCAGTATGTTGAGAAATATTAATACAGTAGACCGAACGTTAGTCAATGCAAACTCTGTTTAAGTAGTTAAAGAACCTTTACAAATGTGGTCAGATCATTGTCTAAGTTTGGATAATTTGTTTTGTCCTTTTTAATACGTTAGTTTGTGTTTAATGGGTTGTCGTCGTTTTTTAATATTAATCATAGTGTACATACATGTACTGTAAATAGTAGTGTTAGTACTGCCAGTTGAGATGTCAGGTATCATGTATTTTTTAAAGTGTATCCAAGAGTTTGCCTTTATTTTTGCCTTCATTATTTTGGTTTTGTTTTTCTGCCAAAGATTTTCTTGTTTTTAAAGATTTTCTATGTGTGTTTTTTGTTCTAAATATTTTTTATATGAATATCATTGTTGAACCTTTTGTCTAAGTTTGGATAATTTGTTTGTCCTTTTCAATATGTTAGAGTTTCAGTTTAATGGGTTGTTTTTTAGTAATAGTTTAATACATGTACTGTAAATAGTAGTGGTGTTACTGCCAGTTGAGATGTCAGGTTACTCAGGTATCAGGTAATTTTTAAAGTATATCCAACAGCTTGCCTTCATTTGTTTGTTGTTCGCTGCCGAAGAGTTTCTGTGTGTGTGTGTGTGTTTTTTTTAAATATTTTTTATATGAATATCATTGTTGAACCTTTTGTCTAAGTTTGGATAATTTGTTTGTCGTTTTCAATATGTTAGAGTTTCAGTTTAATAGGTTGTTTTTTAGTAATAGTTTAATACATGTACTGTAAATAGTAGTGGTGTTACTGCCAGTTGAGATGTCAGGTTACTCAGGTATCAGGTATTTTTTTAAAGTATATCCAACAGCTTGCCTTCATTTGTTTGTTGTTCGCTGCCAAAGAGTTTCTCTGTGTGTGTGTGTGTTTTTTAAAATATTTTTTATATGAATATCATTGTTTGGATAATTTGTTTTGTCCTTTTCAATATGTTAGAGCTTGGTTTAATGGGTTGTTGTTTTTAGTAATAGTTTAATACATGTACTGTAAATAGTAGTGTTAATACTGCCAGTTGAGATGTTAGGTTACTCAGGTATCAGGTATTTTTTTAAGTATACCCAAGAGCTTGCCTTCATTTGTTTGTTGTTCGCTGCCAAAGATTTTCTTGTTTTTAAAGATTTTGTTTGTGTTTTTTTGTTAAATATTTTTTTTAAATGAACATCATTGTTGAACATTATTTCTTCCATGCCCCAGAAGGGGCTGTTAAATAAATGAAAAACAATTGTCATTGTCAGCTGCACCAGTGATTACCATGGTATATATGTGAAGTACCCAGTGTATGCATGTGAGCTCTGAGTGTCACTAGGTGCGTTGCATGCAGGCTGTGGTGCATACTGGTAGCTGAATACAAGTAGACATACGAGTGTAAAAGTCTGATTGCACGATCTCAAACTGCCAATCCCAATACATAATTCACTCATATAAAATAGTATAAAAACACATTTACTATATTTAATCTAGTATCTTTTTTCATTTCATGCAACCCAAAATACAAAGTCCTGTGTTGAGTGGAAACTAAACTGATATAGAGTTACAGTGTTAGTTGCGACATCCAATGAAGTACCAGAAAGATCACTTTCCTTTTTGGGGGGTTTTCATATAAGAACGAGATAACAGTGAGTTACAGTGCGAGTTGATGAAGTCAAAATAAACCGATGCACCTTTATTCTTCAAAATAGTTTTAAATGAGGAGACATTATTTTTGTTATTTGGCCTAATTTGTTTGGTTTGGTGTTTAATCCAATATTTAATAAGGGAAAAGTTCCTATAACCTCATAATTTGTCTAGCCACATTTGCATTTTTTTATTTTTATGAATAATTTATGTGTAGAAATATAAGCAGTTTAACCTGAAATAAAACTTGAAATTATCACCAGGGTCTTTGTTTGAAAAAGTCTATTGAATGTAGTTGAAAAAATTGTTTGACTTTATCTATTCTCGTATGTTTTATGCCAAGGCGTTTTAAAAAAAAAGGGAACAATGTTAGTCTAGTACATTGGCATTGCAAATTAACTTTTTGACTAAATTTTGGCTAAATTTGGTATTGATCAACAGTAAATAGTATTTAAAACTAAGTTGTTGAAAATCGCTGTTGAAAGGGCCCCAAATCCTCATTCCCATTTAGGTAGAAATTTAGTGAGGTCACTACAGCCACCTGTAGTGGTCAGATTCCCGGATGTTCAGGTACAAACATACATGTATATGGAAGGAGATAGAACAAAATGCCCTATGCTCCATAATATTGCAATTGTCTTAATTCTATCTCTCTCTCTCTCTCTATTATCTTCCTTCTAGGTGTCCTCCATCTTCTGTTCTCTCTCTCTCTCTTTTATTTGTTAATCTCACTCACTCACCCCTCTCCCATTGCTCCATAGTAGGGCCTACATGTTATTTTGTTTTTATTCACTTGTGGATATATCTCCTCTTTGTTTTGTTCAATTGTCTCTATTCTCTCCCTTCCTCTCTCTCTCTCTCTCTCTTCTATTTTTTTTTTCCTTTTGTCTTATATTTACTCTCTCTCTTCCTTATGGATATATCATTTTTGTCTTCTTTTCTCTCAGGAGGCCTAATCTGTGCAAAGAGTATGAGAGTTTAAGTGCTTATGAGTAAGGAGGTCAATTCTGCGATAACAGTCATAACCGTGACACTTCAGAGATTTTCACATATCAAGAACGAACAAGAAATGCAGTAGAAATATTCATAACAATTTTTTTATAATGGATGTATTACTTCCTTCAAGACATACCATTAGAAAACAAAACAAATTAAAACAAGGGAAACGCTCTTGACAGTCTCGCCTGCATTACGCTGTTCGATATGATGGAAAATTGAGGTTGGAACATTATTTATAGGCAGGGTGGCCCATAAGCAGGCCCCAAAAAATGAAATCCTCTAAATATAATCAGCATTTTGAAGTGAATATTGACTAAGAATCATCAGAAGAATTATTTACTATTATTTGTACAAAGATCGATAACTTGAATGAAATATGAACAAATAACAAAAATGGATTTATTAATTCTAATATTAAGTTGTGAAAACATAATCCAAGTCTACTGACCAAAAATTACCTTTGACCTTGTGACCTGGAATCTGTGTCGTATGATTTGTGATACTGTATAACCCCTGCCTTGGGTACAAGTTTCAAGGAATTTGAACAAACACTTTTGGAAATGCTAAAAATTCAAATCTTGATGTTGATGCCACAACAAAGTCTAAGTTTGTTGACCTAAAATGACCTTGGACCTTAACTTAGTGACCTGAAATTCTACTCACATGACTGAGGACACTTGATTACCCTATAGTCCAAGTTTCATTGACTAAGAACTTATACTCTCAAAATTATATCAAAAATTCAAAAACTTGACCTTAGGTTAAGTTTTCAAAGATGATGCCACAACATAGTCTAAGTCTGTTGACCTGAAATGACCTTTGACCTTGATTTTGTGACCTGAAATTCTGCTCACATGATTGGGGATACTTAATAACCCTATAGTCCAAGTTTCATTGACTAAGAACTTATACTTTCAAAAATTCAAAAACTTAACCTTAGGTTAAGTTTTTGATGTGGACGCCGTCGCCGCTGTCACCGGAAAAGCGGCGCATTTGTCTCGCTTTTTGCTACGCAGGCGAAACAAAAACATTCATATTTTAAATTTATGAGTACTAATGTCGAGTGTAAGTGTTACACCGTGACGCTAAAAAAGGACATGCCTTTTGTACAGGCTTTTGTATCCATAGCTTTTTTCATAAACCATCAGAACTTTGTGAATTTACAGACCATATGTCAGTTTCTTCATACTTGTAAGATGGAGTAGACTATTGGGTACATTATCAAAGAAGAAATAGAAACCGAACATGATATGATAAATATGAGATCAATCATAAATAACTTAATCCGTTGAACGGTTCTTAGAGGGAAATCTAACCCAAATACACAACTACTCTAAACAAAAGCGCAAAAATCAGAGAAGCAAACTGATGAAAGTTTCAATTAAATCTGACTAAGTATAAAGAAATTTATGAATTTTTGAAAGTTGTTATCACTAGATGTATGGGCACTTCAAATTGCCTGAAGCGGTAATGTCAATGTGATGTAGTGCCGTACTACTTCCCCATCTGTTCCAACATATAAAATGACTAAAATTTAATTTTTCAAAAATTCATTGCTCAGGAGGGTCCATTCTTTTTAGAGGACCTATAATAATATGCTATCTATAATATATTTTGAGACAAAGAACTTACAAGAAAAACAGATATTAAAGATGAAGTTGAGTTCTGGTCATGCGAATGCATTGTGAAAGAAACGGTGTGGAACCGACCAGAAAAGGTTGATCGTCTAGCATATAAGAATTTGTGTGTATTGCAAGGTTCTGGAATCATCAAAATGAAAAGAAATTTGGCCAAGTTTTAGTAAAGTTACAAACACTGTACACAGATAGATGTATATGGGACTACACGAACATGTGGCGTAAAAAGCCGGCCCCCCGATTTTTACGATGTTACATGCATATTTAGAATATGAAGGCATTTGAAGAGCCATGCTTTTCAGGGAACATGTCTTATCTGATGTTCTTCCACACTTGCATAATAAGAATGAGTAATGCTCACAAATTATTTTTCACCTCTTCCCAGAACTCAACCTTCTCTTTAAGTGATATTTTTGGAATGGCAAAAGGGAGAGTTATCCACGTCCTACGTCAAAATCCACTAACCAAACTACCAATTTGGGATTCAATAGACTTAGTGATCTCATATTTCAAACATTCATAACTTCCCTGCTATTGTTCCCATTCATTTCAAACTTTTGCCATTTTGTTTGTTATTCTTCTGCTCTCATACAAATAAAATTATTGCAAGGGTTGGATTGTCCTTTTAAGTTATTGCGAAGACAGACGTACCTATGTACGGAGGGACAGTCAACTCTAAAACATAATGCTTCTGCTGATATATAATATTACATACCGGTAGCTTATGTGATATCAATTGTGACGGTCGTAATTTTTCTGGCCGGTCACTTTCGAGTGTTATATTAACCAGCTGGTGAAATGAATATATTTTTAATCAATGACTGTATGTCACCAATTACACCAATACCAAGGTTCCTATTTTTTCCCAAAAAATGCCTTTTTTCTAAGGATTTTTTAAATTCATATCTTTTTCCCTTGAAATTATTTTTTCTAAATCTATTTTTTTCCCCAAAAAATGCTTTCATTTTCATAATTTTTGTTTTTTAAAGATATCATTTTTCCCCAATTATCTCAAAATATGTTTTTTTTTTCTAAAATGTTGTTAAGTCTAAAAAAAAAAAACATTTTGGGCAACAAAAAAAAAGGACCCCCCCCTAAATTTTCAAACCAAGGCTATCTTAATATATCAGATATTGACTGGCAGGGGGTATATAACATTCTTCGCACCTCAAGGGAGTTATATTTTCCCTCGTGACCATATTTTCCCTCAGCGCTGCGCGCTTCAGGAAAATATAACTCCCTTCAGTGGTCCAAAGAATGTTATATTACACCCCCTGCAAGTCAATATCTGTATAATATTGATAATCCTTAATTCACAGTGTCCTTGTATGATGAGAATCAGTAAGGAGATTTCAGGAGATGTTCCCAGCAGATCCGGGTCTTAACCAGGCTCAACCACAGGCACCATGTTCCTCTCAAAATAACAACTGGAAATATAATATCAACCCTCCATTTTTAAAATGGCAAGTTGAATTTAACTTGGACTCAATATTAGTTTGCAAAGTGTCAAGTTAAAAATTTGGTTCGGTATCTTATCATACAGTACAGAATAATTTCACAAATGCCAATATATTAGGTAGATTCCTTCCCTTGTATATCATTCGGTCTTTGAGAATTGTCAGATAATTACTGTGCAGATATATTTTCCATCCGGTCCAAAAGTTGGACGTACAGATCGATACCGAAGTTTCCATCCTCCTGTAAGGGGTCCATATTGTCAAAGAATGCAGTAAACTGCTCTGGCAGGTCCAAATTGATTTGTGGCACCTGGACATTGTTGTTTGTTTGGATATCCGTGACTGGCCCATCCACATCAATCCCTAGAGTGTTCACAGCATCATGTGCCAAGCTTTCATACGTGTTCTGCAAGATACCTTGGTGCCACAATGCCATTGGTGACTGATTGTTCATCGTCCGGAGTCCATGATGGTTCCATGTCGAAACAAACTGATCCAAGGACTGTTGAATACGAGGCAAGAACACTCTATGCAAACATAGTAAATGTCTTTCGTTTCTTTGAGTGAGGATTCCACTTTCCTCCATATATCGAAACAACACCTTGTAAAATGAAGCAACCACTCGATTTGTTTCACCCCATAGTCTCTCTATCCTCTGGTTGTGCACACTTCGTCCAGTTATGAAACTACCTCGACCGGGGCCTCTGTTGTCGATCATAAACCGTGCCACGTCCACATTCTCCATCCCATGGTCAGCTCTTACTCTTGAAGGTATGCCAAAGTCTCTGCATCCTTGCTCAAAGTACTGCTGAACTTGACGGGCTGTGTTGTTGGTAGCAACTTTCAAGTATATGACGGCTCTGCTTGCTCCATCGATGCAGCCATGCAAAATAAACCGCCACATAATTAACTTGTGGTTTGAATCTATGTGCCTGAAACAGAAAAGAACAAAATACACATTAATTGCGTAAAGCATGCATTTGAATTCATTCAAATTTTATTCTTATACTGCATGTACCCAGTACCGAATGCACAATATGCCAAGTGAGAACTTTACTGTGCGCACACTGCATTATTGCACTAGTTGTTCATATAATCATTTTTATTTGAATACATAATAGGATACACACATGCCAAATTTGGTCACATTGTGTTGACAAATGGG
Organism: Strongylocentrotus droebachiensis; assembly: GCA_035222895.1. NCBI lineage: Eukaryota > Metazoa > Echinodermata > Echinoidea > Camarodonta > Strongylocentrotidae > Strongylocentrotus > Strongylocentrotus droebachiensis. The sequence goes on along the minus strand of JAVYIG010010681.1, from coordinate 16,665 downwards.
CAGAGATCCAAGGTAGAGTTAATACAGTAGGCACCATCCCTCCCCATACTACCAGAACCTACAAAGCTACATTACAGGCAAAGTGCTCATTTTTCTCTCTTCCCGTTTCACAGCAAAATTTCAATTATACATTCAATTCCATGGTAACCATTTTCATTGCCTGGGTATTTGGTGTTCACTGTGTTTACTTGATAACCATTTTTAATATCTGAATTGCATATCATTCCTATGGAATATAGATCATACCTGCTACAGTGTAATTAGTCGACTATTTACCTTAAAGGGATCGTTTAACAATGTTAAATCTGAGATGCACGGCCCTACGTGTTATCAGTGTCTGTGATGTGGTGTAATATTGAAGCCCTAAAAAAATCGAGCTTCAAAATGATCAAGAAGCGCCTCAAAAAAGTAAAAAATCTTTGAGTGACCGGTTTTACCATACTCGTTTTCCCCAATAGACTGTAGTGTTATGAAAACCGTCAGGCGAACGGTTTTCAAAATGTGTAATTCCAATCATAAATATCTTGATTATCAGACAGGCGATCGGCTTGTAAAAGTAATGGGGTTCCTGACTGACCTAAAGGCTTATAATTATCATTGCATCATGAGCCAAATCCAGAATTTTGTTTCAGAATCTAAGACAAAGTTACCGGATCCCTTTAATCTTCCCATTTGAAGCTGTTAAATCAAAATCGCTATAACAAATTTCCTGTACAAGAGTATGCATTAAGTCCTGATTCACTGTTCATGTGCATTTGCACAAGATATAATGAACTTTGCTTTATGAAATGAAGAGAAAGGAAGTACGAAGAAACATATCACAGCCACCTTCTTTTGGATGGAGAGTTCAAACCGCATGACCCCATGGATCCTTACTTAAACAACTGCTTCAAACCCGACAAATTTCCTTTACATCAAATTATATACTAACCACAATTCATTAGGTGTAGTGACATCATATGTCCTTCGAACTATTGCACTTCTCCGACGTATTTCACGAGCTTCACCATCTAGAAGGTTTAGTCTTTCCCGAACTCTTGAGCGAGGGATCACAATACCACGACCTGACAATTCAATGGAGGAAAATTAAAATGTGAAACCATATACATGTACGTACCGATATCAAAACAAAATTATGTGAGGATAATGATCATTGATAAATATTGCAATCTGCAATGTACAAAATAACCATGAACATCTAATAAGGCTGCTAGTGAGTATTAAAATGTTCATTAAAAAAAAAAAAATGTACAGCACCATAGGCTCTGTTTCTCGCAATTTTAATTAATTTGTTGTAATAATGTATCACAACAGTGGCAATAGAATACGCTCTTCGCGACCAAATTTACTTTTTGCAATTCCCTATTCAAATATGTGTTACAATCATGTCATCATTTTTTAAAATCTCAGCATTAAGACAAACGTTTAAACACAATTATGATGCAATAACAAAAGGCACAAAACGCAGTGACAAGAACATCAAATGAGCATAATCAAAGTGCCATACATCCAAGTTTTTTTAAACATGATGAGATGTGAATGATCAGGCATAAAAGTAGTCTCTCTGCATTCTTGCCAAGTGACAATCATGTACCAATTACATGCTACTTGTGGTAATGGTTCCAAGTGATCAAAACAAAATTAGATTGATTATCTGAGTATATGCTCCCCCTGCAATAATTTCCTTTGACAGATAATTTGCAATGTGTAATACAAATATTTGAACTATAATTATATTTCCTACAGTACTATTTATTAATAATTATAAGTAATAATAATGGGTTCTTGTATAGCGCTTACATTATGTCAGTCAGATTTGACTCTCCTGCATACATATATGAAGAATAAAAATCATATTTGCCACATTGGCATGATTGAAATGTTTCTTTGAACATCTTCCATCTTTATGAATTAAAAAAAAGGATGCATTTAATCATTTTCCTAAAACCACTTTTTCCTGCTAAACACACAGGACATCATTACCATAATTCTGAACTGAATACATTCTTCTTTCCACTCCACTACCTTCATTCAGAAATAGAATAAAAGAGGTTCAGATAAGTTGCAATTTGAATTTTGTGAAATATCTTATATTTTGCAATGAGGTAAAATATCTTGAAGATATAATCCTTGAATAGTTAGTATTTCCTCTTTTGAAAGAATACTTCCACCTGGGAATCATGGAATGCACCATGTGTGCACAATTGTTAGCACATATCCGTGGGTTTTAGATTTTGGTCCCACATGACCTTTGTTTGCGCACGCTCAGATTTTATCTGCAGGGCTGTCAACCCTCCCGCATTTGGAGGGAGTCTCATGCCACCACGCTCATTCTCCCGTCGCCCCAAAAGCTTGTAGCGCAAAACTCCCGCCACCACTCCCTTCCTCCCGCAATCTCCCGGTTTATGAAAAATCCTCCCGTCAGACGTGTAAAATGAACCATTGTATGGATTTTATTTACTCATCGGGGTGGGGTGGGGGTGTAGTGAGCACTTCAATTTTTTTCCTAAGTCAACGACCCCCCCCCCCCCCCCCCCCCATCGAGCAGTTCCCTAAAGTTGACAGCCCTGGTATCTGTGAAGTGGCTTATTGATGGATATCAACCAGTTCTCTGTTTGCTCTTATTCATTAAGCTGCTTTTAAACAATGCACCTGAAATGGTAAAAACATTTGTACCTCGTATTCCACCAATGATGTAAGTTTCACCAGCTTGAGGAGTCAGTTGAAGGAGATCTGTGATGTTTTGGTCTAGATCGTGGTCGCTTATTGCAGTGTACGGATCCATGGGAATACCAAGTCTCTCTCTGTGTCTACGTAGGGTGCTTTCTGAAATATGCAGGCATTTGGCAATAGACTTCCACTGCATCCCTGTAGCCCTTAGATTCTCTATTTGACATCTGGTCAAATTATATCTGTGGAAATTGATCAATTACTGACTGTGATGTCATGAATGACAGAATAAATTAACTTAAACATCTTCAGTGTGTCCCAGAAAACAGGAAACCGAGTTTCAAGGCAGAAATTTTCTTTCTGTCATAATAAATAATTTCCTTGATTAGAACAAGTAAAATGAAATGATACCGGTACTTGATTTCTCCAAAATGAGTGGATAGTCCAGTAAAAGCAATTAATTAATTAATTAATTCAGTGAGAATGAAAAGGAACATTAGAAATGGTTGGGGTATAATTGGTTGGGGTATAAGAGATCTGTTAACAGCTGCATTGTCGGTCAAGTTAATGATGCTTTGCATGAGAAATCAAGCATCTTTTAATTTTACTTGTTCTCTAGTGTACTAATTTTTAACTGACGTGTCATATAAAAGAGAAAATCAAGAATTATTATGTGCACAATTATGTTTACTACCCTAAAAACTAACTCAAAGTTGAAATTTGTCATGCAAATGAAATTTTTAGTAACATCACTTTCTATTGTTTAAATGAAATCATGCATCAAATTAATAATAAGCTAGATTCTATGCATCAAATTAAAGTACAGACGCAGAGTTTGTTCTCACATGAATGAAGGAAATAGTGTATTATATTACAAAAATGTTTGCCATGAAATGTTGTTTCTTTTTTCTGGGACACACTGTAGGTCGACATACATTCACATGTTTAAGTTTGGCACCTACAGTCAGAATAACCAAACTTTAGTCATAATACCAAACTACTTGTGTACCAATGGTCAAATTTTAGTGCACAACTGAGATGTCATTTTACACTAAATTCTGCTCCAAGGGTAACGCTCACACAATTGGAATCGTGTCCAAAGGCCAAACCATAAAAAGGGTGCATTTGAAATTACAATTCTCAAACCAGGCCTTAAATTTCAATATTTTTAGGGCAAGGCCACTTTTCTGAAGGGCACATTCCTATATTACAGCACAAATAGGAAGAATTGGAAAGAGCACAAAAAATCTCCAAGGCCAATGAGAGGGGCATTGAGGCCAATCAAAATGGAATCCACAGCCATAGCCTTGGATTAGTTTAAGCCCTGTCAAACCTTTCATAGTACTGGATTTATACTTAGTTGGAAGATAATTTAGTTCATATAAATCTGTTGGAAATAAAAATTGTTTAATGTACACATTCAAAGAAAGTAGAAATTACCGTAAGCTAACAGATAGCAATCATATTGGCTTTTCATCAAATACTAATAATCTAGTATTTACAAAATACAAATGAAACCACCTCCCAGCATCTGTAATATATGAGCAATTCAGAAATAAATGAACAGAATATAGGACCTTGTTCAATTCTCGACTAGTAATGTATGGATAATGCGACAGGAAGGAATTAAATAACTTGAAGAAGTGGAATAGCCTATATGTGTTCATACCTGGGACGTCCTCTCTGTCCAGTGACCTGAAGAGAGGTAACAAAGGAAGCATTGTTTTGACTCTGCAAAGATTCACGGTGGCGAGTGAGAGCACATAGAAGATTAACCATTTTTCTTCTGATCTCTCCAACCATGGGTTGGTGGTCAAGGCCCTGTAAATCAGTAAACAAAATACAAACCAAGATTAAACAATCAAAATGTAGCACTATACATCTAGTCTACAACTTTCTCGCAGACACAGGGTTCACGGCAAACCACTGCGCAGTACAAGTGCACACAGAGGGTGGGTTGCGTGCGCCTGCCCGCAACCCACCCTCTGTACATATGCACAGGTAAGAAACATGACAACTTTTAAATGATGACCATCATTCGATCAATATCTATTTGATTTTGGGTATGTTTTTGTCGGGTTATCTCCACGCTGGAGTTACGGGTCAAAGTCTGGATATTATGATTCTGGACTAGCGCCCAAATTTCCTATCACTTTGATGATTCCAAAATCTTGCAGTACCAACAAAACAAGCCTAGATCTAATAGATGATCAACCTTTCTGATCGATTCCACAACATTTCTTTCACAATCCAGAACTGGTCTTTAACTTTAATTAGACCGAATTTTCTGTCTGTTGCTTGTTTAATTAAATTTTCCTCTGCCTCTGCATGGCTCTATTTAATATTTTTACTGAGTAGACCCTACTTAGGTATAGAGGTCTAGTCTAGGTATAGAGGTCTAGTCTAGATCTAGATCTATTCGGGTAAGGTCGGCCACTCACTTAGCTGAGATAGAGAGTGAGACTGTATGAGAGTAGGCGACCAGCCGACCATACCCAAAATTCCAAATAAGATACTAAGACCTAGATTCTAGTAGGGGTCTACATGTACATTATACTTAACGAAAGAGAGACCGGAAAAATTCCGGGCTCAACTTTAGAATAACCCACCAATAGGGTTAATGTACAAACGTTCAATACCTAGAATCTACTGTAAATCTTTGTGTATAAGGCGCACCCCTATTTTTTTTTTTTTTTTGGGGGGGGGGGGGGGAATTGTTTTGTTTTGTTTTTTTGTTTTTTGTTTGTTGCCAAAAACACATGCGGGGAAGGACCTTCATTTAACCCTAATAAGGCCGGGGGGGGGGGGGCCATTATGGCCATTATGGCGCCCCCCCCCCCCCCCTCCACGATTTTTCCGATTGCTCGGGAACGCTTATCGGGATGGCGCCCCGCCGCTCGCTGACTTTTTTCTTTCGAGTCTTGCGCAACTTTTAAAAGAATTTTTTTGAAAATCGGACCTACGGTTACAAGGTCACGTGACCTTTTGTCTTTGCATGTCAGGCCGAAAATCGCTCATTTTCGTGATTTGTGTTCAAACATATGAAAAAGTCATTTTTCCTAAAAACAGATCAAACATGGGTTATTGGGTCTTGTTTAAAGTTTGAGTAGTTGTTTTGGGAGTCAAAATAGTTGAATTGCAGTAAGAACTGAAATAAAACAACAAAAACAATGAAATACTTAAGTAAAAAAAACAATAATTATCGGCAAGGTTTTGTTGCCCCTAGGGACCTCTAAAAACAATAATTATCGGCAAGGTTTTGTTGCCCCTACGGATGTCTAAAAACAACATTTATCGGCAAGACTCTGTTGCCCCTACAGAGATCTAAAAACAATAATTATCGGCAAGGTTTTGTTGCCCCTACGATGATCTAAAAACAATAATTATCGGCAAGGTTTTGTTGCCCCTACGGAGATCTAAAAACAATAATTATCACCAAGACTTTGTTGCCCCTGCAGAGATCTAAAAACAACAATTATCGGCAAGGTTTTATTGCCCCTACGGAGATCTAAAAACAATAATTATCGGCAAGGTTTTATTGCCCCTACGGAGATCTAAAAACAATAATTATCGGCAAGATTTTGTTGCCCCTACGGAGATCTAAAAACAATAATTATCAGCAAGGTTTTTTTGCCCCTACGGAGCTCTAAAAACAAAAATTATCGGCAAGGTTTTGTTGCACAAAAAAACGTAATGACTCCGGCTTATTCGAAAAACACTAAAATAAATTTTGAGGACTCAAAATATCCTGTACCTGTGTATAAGGCGCACCCCGACTTTTGAAAAAAAGTGTGCCTTATACCAAAGATGCCAACTTTTGGAAAACTCTGGGGTTCTAGATGCTCTCTTGTGCAATCTGAACCTTCTTTTGCAGCATTTTACATGTGTATTTAGTTAAGTAATTCCCACTTTTTTTTAAAATAACATACAAATTGTACAAAATTCATGATGAATTCCTTTCAGACTTCCGAATACACGGGTACTTGATACTATATTCGGTCTTACACTTCTAAGACCATTTCTTGGTCTTCTTTTGCTGATTTTCCGCCATTTGGATTCTGTGTCAATATCCATGCATTGGTTACGGCGATCCATATGCTGAAACAATCTTTCGCTACTCTTAATTTGTCTTTTAACATAGTGGAATTACTACATGCTAAAGTTAACAGACGATATTTCTCATTCAATTCACAGATATATACACTGATAAGCGCCAAAAAAAATATTAAAATTAAAAAAAAAAAAAAAAAAAAAAAAAAATTGGGAGTTGGGGTGAATTATCGGGAGCCTCCCGATGAAATAAGGAGGGTTGGCATCTCTGCTTATACACAGAGATTTACAATAATGTAAATTTAAAATACAGAGTACCTAGGTCGGATAGAATCTTGGGGGACACCATTTGTTATAGAAAACAAATTTGAGAAAATATTTTTATAAACTAGATTATAGGAGGGGGTAATCGACCATCACCAGTTTTCGGCCGATCCGTTGGATGCATGGTAAAATCCCTTTAAATTACATCGCATAACAGCATATCACATATCCCACACATACCATACCATGCCAGAGTCACTGAAGAACCACATTTGCAATGGAAAATATATCCTAAAATATCACATTTTAGCGATGTAATCGTCGGTCCCGCTACCCGAATCTGAAAAATTGAGTATCTTACGCGTGTCTGTAAAAAATACATGTATGGGTACCATAAAATGAGGTTTATTTCAAGTATTTTTCAGATTTAGAGCCCAATCTTGTGTTAGTCGCAGATTCTCACCGCATGTATTAAATCAATGCAGCCGGACACTGCAACGCACACACTATACCTCTGTCTAATTCAGATTCCAATTTCCGATCAACGCAGTACTACTACTAGTACTACTACTAGTTTTCGGCCTGGCGAGCTCCAGGGAGCTCCGGCGTGGGATACCCGCTCCGCCCGCTAGTGCTATAGATCTAGATCAGCGCAGAAACGCTGGGGCGCGCTTCCTATTGACTTTGTACATGCGGCCGAAAAACTGGTTAGCTATGCCGATAACTGCCTCCGAAACAGTGAAAATTTAAATGAATATTGTCATGGCAATTCGTGATTTTTTCTGGGATTCTTTTTTTGTTTTAATAAAAATAAAATTTGCTTCATGATTTCAACAAGAAATGATAATAAATAGGAAGTAAAGGGTCCAAACAATAGGATTTTGTCAGACTTCTATACATAAACATTCATATATAAATGTACATAGGCATGATAGGTCTACATGTAGAGTAAAGTACCCGGTAATCGGTCAGCTCCGGTTTTCGGCCAATTGGTTGGATACATGGTAAAATCACTTTAAAATACATCGCATAATAGCATAACACATATCCCACACATACCATACCATGCCAGTGTCACTGAAGAACCACATTTGCAATGAAAAATATATCCTAAAATATCACATTTAAGCGATGTAATCGGCGGTCCCGCTACCCAAATCTGAAAAATCGAGTTTCTTACGCGTGTATGTAAGAAATATGGGTACCATAAAATGAGCTTTATTTCAAGTATTTTTCAGATATAGAGCCCGATTTTGTGCTGGTCGCAAGCTCAAAAGTATCTCATCGCATGTATTAAATCAATGCAGCCGCACACCGCGACGCACACACGATATGTCCGTCTAATTCAGATTCCAACTTCCGATCACCGCTGTGCCTGTATTCGGCCAGGCGAGCACCCGGGAGCTCCGGCGTGGGATACCTGCTCCGCCCGCTTGTGCTATACATCAGCGCAGAAACGCACGCGCGCGCGAGCGCTTCCTATTGACTTTGTACATGCGGCCGTAAACTGAAACGCTCGGCCGATAACCGGCTCCAAAACAGTGAAAATTGAAATGAATATTGTCATGGCAATTCGTGATTTTTTTTGGGGATTCTTTTTTTGTTTAAATAATAATAATATTTGCTTCATGATTTGAACAAGAAATGATAATAAATAGGAAGTAAAGAGTCCAATAAATAGGATTTTGTCTTAAGTGGCCGAAAACCGGGTACTTTACTCTATAGTGTAATAGTGAATAGGGTCTAGGAAAAATTAATATAATTAGGGTCACTCTAACGTTAGATTCTAGTTAACTTAATATAAATTATAGAGTCTAGAATCTATGCCATGCCGGAGTGGGTTAGGCCAGGGTTAGATAGACTGAGAGTTAGGGTTATGATGTTACTTAATATAAAAAGCTTAGTCTGACTCTAGGTTTAGAAGAATATTACAAACCTGTTGCTCAACATGATCATCTTGGACTGGTTGAATATCTAGTCCTACACTAGACCGAATTTTTCTGTCTCTTTCGTTCGTTAGCCTCTGATTTGGGTAAGGTCGGCTCTCTCTTTAGAGACAGAATAGCCTTATACGCTGTAGTAGCCGCTGGTTTGTACTAAGAAACGTTACACAACACTTGGCCAAACTTAATCCCTAATTTTGATATTTTACCGGATGCATATCCGCTGCATGTTATATTGTAAATTAGGTAAAAACTTAACTACTTGGGTTCCACTTACCAACTTGACTGAAATAATCCGTTTAATGGTCCATTTTTACGAAATTATGGGTCAAGATCGACATCCATGAAGAAAATCTTGCAGCCGGGTTGCGTATGACGTCATCTAAATCTCATCCCTTCTAGTCTACGCCGAAGACAAAATGATTATAACGGAACAACTGTGCACGTCGTAGCTCGTGCACAGTTGTTCCGTTATAATCATTTTGTCTTCGGCGTAGACTAGAAGGGATGAGATTTAGATGACGTCATACGCAACCCGGCTGCAAGATTTTCTTCATGGATGTCGATCTTGACCCATAATTTCGTAAAAATGGACCATTAAACGGATTATTTCAGTCAAGTTGGTAAGTGGAACCCAAGTAGTTAAGTTTTTACCTAATTTACAATATAACATGCAGCGGATATGCATCCGGTAAAATATCAAAATTAGGGATTAAGTTTGGCCAAGTGTTGTGTAACGTTTCTTAGTACAAACCAGCGGCTACTACAGCGTATAAGGCTATTCTGTCTCTAAAGAGAGAGCCGACCTTACCCAAATCAGAGGCTAACGAACGAAAGAGACAGAAAAATTCGGTCTAGTCCTACACCTACTCCTAAACCCTCTGGCTCTGCTGGCTCTTCTACTTGCGGTGCTAGTATGATGATGGGCGCGAGCAGAGCACCGAAGGTACGACAATGTTCCTCCAAGAGTCTTTCATATCTTTCGATACAATCAATGTCGGCAGATTCTATATCATTTTCTTGAATTGATTCAAGGAACTGACATAAAGTCTGGGGGTATTCTCGTTGGAAATCGTTCCCATCCATTTTAGAATGACGAACGTCTAGCTACAGCCATGTGGTCTAGATCTATAGGGAGTCGGGCTAACTCGCCCCACGGCACATCTCGCCCCCTTTGAGGGGCGAGATGTCCCGACGGTAGCACCAGCAGTAGTCTGCTAATTTACGGCCAGGACGAAAGAATGTGAACAAACATCAGCCATCTCGTCTAAAATGTAGTACATTCGGATTCTCAATAACGAAAATTATACCAGGAATCAAAAATAGACCTTCATACATTATGAAAATGATATTTTTGGAGTGATTTACTGACAAAAACACTGCTCGAATTCCAGTGGTCCGAGTCGATACAACGCACATTTAATGTACGTGCGGCAATGCGAATTGCGAGCTGTGAGTAAATTGTCCAAAATGCTATTTTGGGTCATACGTAAAGAGAAGTTATAGATTGTCTTCAATAGTATCATTTAACACAATTCCATTACAGGTTGTGGTTGAAAATGGCATTATTAAATCACAATGAGAAAAAACATATACATTGGTATCTCTCGACTGCTTTTTTTTTTCTCGACTGCTTTTTTTTTCTCGACTGCTTTTTTTTTCTCGACTGCTTTTTTTTTCTCGACTGCTTTTTTTTCTCGACTGCTTTTTTTTTTCTCGACTGCTTTTTTTTTCTCGACTGCTTTTTTTTTCTCGACTCCATTTTGGGAAACTCGATTGCTTTTTTGTAAACTCGACTGCTTTTTTGTAAACTCGACTGCTTTTCTGTAAACTCGATTGCTTTTTTGTAAACTCGATTGCCTTTTTGTAAACTCGACTGCTTTTTTGTAAACTCGACCAATTATGACGGCTGTGGCGTGCCATAATACACGCTCATACCAACACATCCCTGCTCATACCATAGTAGGTCCATGCTTATACATTAGTGTACGGTGTACCTACTTAATGTACTACTATGATACATAATATGCCATGTCCATTGGAGGTCAATGAATTGACCCCTCGCTGCCATATTCCTAAAGTGTGGACCTATATCCCGGGAATGTGGCAAGGGGTCAATCCCTTGACCCCCGATGGACCTGGCATGTGTCTATTTTAATGTGCACTGCTTGGGAATGAATGCCCACACACTCTGCAAATCAATATATTCATTGAACAACTAAAATACTGAAGTAATTGTTTCTCTGTTTATATTTTGTTCTGTGTTATAATCAGGGACTTGTAATCATAAAATACAAAATAGAGCATGAGTGGCCCTTGTTCAGAGTATGATTATGCAAATTTAAATTTGGTTTCGAAGTAAAATTAATAAGTACATTCAGAGACATTTCTACCAAATCATTATATCCTTCAATTTGTACTTGCAATTCTGCATGTATTTCAGCGAAAGCAATGTTTATGTAAGAATTATGAAATATTTTTCTCAAGATAAATCACGTATTAAATAGATAATCAACATAACTATTTGTAATAGGTCAGTTTGATTCATATCCGTTAATTCGGCTGACAGACACGGGTTGAGTTACTAAACTAAATTACATCTTTTATTTTATAATACTCTGCATGTTTGGTAATCATGACTGTATTTCCCTTTTGTTGGTAGAAATCTATGTTATTCCCATTAGTCTAGAATTCATCAGAAGGAAAAAAAAAGTATGATATTGATAACATTGTTTGTGATAGTATTTATATTTTGCATGATCTAAAACGACAGTTTGTGCATACGGTAGCTGCTCAGGTACTATTATAATAGACGCTTGTTCCAAACATAATACATGTACATGTATATCTGTTAAAAGTTTCAGATCAGAGACTGTGCCTGCAGACTAGTTATTTCAAGGCGTTTTTCATTCCCTTGCTCATGTTACCGGAAAGACTGTGCTTCAAACCTGTTCAAACGTTTCGCGGGGTTTTTGTCGGACTTGGCGCGCCGTATCTTCCCATCATTGTGCTGTAATTTAGCCCCAAATATTGCCAAAAGGAAATAATTATGTGGAATATGACTACCGATTTCAATGACTGGCTTATCAGTCCTTTATGTTGGATGCATGTTTGGTGCTACAGTATTCCTGGTATCCATTCCTGAAATGATATTAAATGGTGGAGTGATGCTGAGAAACATGAGATGAATCACGTGTACAGCATCACTCGAGCTCGAGTGCCATCAGTTGTGCAGGTAAAAAAATTCTTCCTTTCCATAGACACAGAATATATTGCGATAGTCTCGAGCAAAGTATTAATCGCCAAGGCTGTTTTGTATTTATATACGCCCCTGGCTCAACCAGACTATGAAACAATATGTATATGTGTATGTAATTAAATATGTCTCTTTCACCAGATCACTGTACTCATAATAATACCATTCGTGTTATTATCTCTTTGAAGTGACGTTGTTGCGTTATGTTACTCTAACTGTAATAGTCGATTTTGAGTGGTTGCCAACTGGCCGTCTAGCCAATTATATTTTGCAATATAATCAGATTATCCTTTGTTGAGCCTTTTTCATGGCAATCACTGCAAAAATTAATTTACCCAGGCATGGTCTGCAATAATGGAATTACAAACATGTTTATGCTGTGAATTGTGGCACACACAAGGGTTACATTTTCACTCATTCGTATACATTGCAGTTGAAAGGGCGATAATCGACTATTATCATAAGTCAAAACTCTAATTTAGTATTCCCGAAAAAAAAGAAAAAAAATGGCACTTGTTCAGAAACCTATCCGAAATTTGACCCGTAACTCCGGCCTGGAGATACCCTACTAAAACATACCCAAAATGAAGTAAATATTTATTATGTCTAAATAAAGATTATGTTTATTACCTGTTTCGTGTCAATTTTCTTGTTATTTTTGGAGTATTTTTCGGAAAAACGTTGATATTACTATACACTTTTTCACAGGTTTCACGGAAAACCGCTGCACAATACAAGTAAATACCGATGGTGGGTTGCGGGCGGGCGCGCGCCTGTTTGAAGTTATCTACCGTAATGGGGGGGGGGGGGGGGGGGGGGGGCTCACATATGAAGGCATACGGGGGCGTCACTCTAATGGGTCACTTTTTCAACAAAAATCATAAACATGTAGGTCCAGTTTTTTTTAATTTCCAACATTTTCTGGTGTTTGCCTGGCAAACACACGGAAATTGTGAAAAATGGTCTTTACTTCGAAAAAAATGATCCTTTAAAATGGGTAGGGGCGCGTAAACCACTGACCTCTTGACGTCAATGGTGTGTTTACTCGTAGATTATAATGGCGCCCATAACCATAAACTGGTGTATTTCACTTTATAATATATTTATTTCAAAAATGATTGTTGAATATTTGAATTAGGCTAATCTGAATCACTTGAAAACAGCCACAAATGAATCGGACATTTTGATTGACTGCAGTATGTGTTGCCTAGTAACCAGACATAAACAGAGGAAGGAATTTAGGTCTATTCATTCATGACTTGCGAAGCTTCCTCCTCTGAGTTAGTAGGCCCGTTCACACATAAGAATTAGTGTGATTTGGACCGGGGATTTGGATCGTGATGCAAAGTTTATTTTTTGTGACCGTTCACATAGTCAATATTTAGTGCGAATTGGATCGCGATAGAAAGATAACCTTGACGTTATATCCTGACTGATGGATCCTGTCAACTTGTCAAGTACCGACGTAGAAGTTGAAGTAGATTTTCGTGGGGGCGACCCATTCACACACAGGGAGAATTCTCGCTCGACGGTAAGAACGTTCGAACTGCGCATGCGTGAATCTCAACGATGAATACGCGCTTGTAATCCTGGGATGAAATAAATCGACTTTTGATTCTCAATACCAATCGCACACACAGCGCCCGGCAAACCATCGCGATTATTCTGAAAAATCCCAAGAATTACTGCGAATTGGATCGCGATGCGAATCTCGAAGTCTAGTGTAATTAATCTGTCCACACACGCCCCCCCCCCCCCCAAAAAAAAAAAAAATTATGGGCCGAGTGAATAACCTCAAGTGAGTGATTTCCCCTTTTATATTGTTGAATGTATTTCAATCGCAAACTGTACCTTTATTCCAGAATTTTGAGAAATAAATAGCAAATTTGATTTGACACTTTAATAGAATAACTGGTATCACGAAAATGCCAAAAATTGTTGCCTAAATAGGAGATGGGAGAACCTGGGTTTTATTTGGAGTGATTTATTTGTTTCTTCAATTGTTTTTTGTTTTTTGAAAGTAACGGTATAAGGAAATTTCATCGACGTAACTTGTTGTTCTTTGATGGATTTTTTGGCACCATAATTTAAAGGTAAAGACCAGTTATGGTCATGCGATTGCATTGTGAAAGAAACGTTGTGGAATCGATCAGAAAAGGTTGATCATCTAGCATCTAGCATCTGCAAGGTTCTGGAATCATCAAAATGATAAGAAATTTGGCCCATTCTTCGTAAAGTTACAAGCACTATAGACAGAAAGATGTTTATGGGACTACCCTATATATCTCACAGACCATGAGAGAAACAAATTTACCAAATATATGAATTAGTAGGCGGTTTCCCGGCAATTTTTTTTTCAACATGTATTAGTCAAAACATATTCTTTCACATGATTGGTAATAAGAGCTTCTATTTCATTTTTTGAAATTGGGGCGTTTCCAATACTGGTCTTTACCTTTAATAAGACCATTCCTACTTATCAGTATATGGGATGGGAAAAGGAAGAATCATGTCTTTATTTGTCTCGAATACCGGATTTATTTTCCATTTTTTCCATTCTATTTTTTAGTGAATATTTAACGAAATTGTATCAGTGCGATCGTTCTTCTTTCTTGGAATTTCTGGCACATTATTGGAAGGTTCATTTCAATTGTGGTAAACAAACTTATTGCTTTGTATTCATTTCAGTGTCAGTTTAGTAGATGTATTTATGTTCTTTCCTTAGTTGTTATATAATAATGTTATTTCATCATCGGGCCGAGAAGGCAGGTATTGTATATTCTATTCTATATAATGATTATATTTAGATCTCCAAAATCAACATACACAATCAATAAACAATTATACCGGTGTAATTTGTTTTGGAATGACAGAAAATTTACTGGAAAATAACCGGGGGATAAGAAATGAGATGCCTCAGTCAGTTCAAATGTACAACCACACGCATTGCATAATCCCGTTTTACACATACACATTAGCGACGTACTTCAGCAAACAATACTCGACAAAATACGCAAATTCACACCAAATGCTCGTTAAATATTATATCCAAGAACAAGAAAGTCCACTCTCCGAATCAGCCTATTACTCTCTCCTTACAGTAGGCCATCATCCGTGATCGCAGTTCGCAACGAGTTGGGGTCCTATATTATATAGCACTGTATTTTAGTTCATCACCTTGTAGAATCAGCCCAAGCGAGGTCAGATAAGGACACCTGATACCCCAGGGAGTCTGAAATTGAGCACCGGTGATTTATCTCTGATAAAGCAAACTATTAGTTATTACCTTGATTAGCACAGCCCAGGGCGAGTGAACGCTATTAAGTGACAGTAAATGTCTTCGCAGCATTTCTAGCGATCTATATCCATATTGTTCTATTAACTTTTGTTTTCTTTACTAAATGGAAAGTCCACTTCGATATTAAGTTGATTTAATAAAATTTGAAATAACATATTTAGTGAAAGGTTGGTGGGAATCCGATAACGGACAAGAAATTTATTTTCAAATTTGAAATCGATCAAACGGAAATTGGCAAATATGTGACGTCACTCGCGAGGAGCTCTCCTGTTTGTTTTGTACTAAACATTACATAAATTACATTTTTCTCAGAAGAAAATATTGAATTAATCCTGTGCCCTAGATGTGCTGTCTTTCCTTTTTCCTCATATATTTTCCTTATTATATTTCTTTGTTCTCCCCTAATTTCACTTTTTGTGTGATCATTAATGGATTTCTTTCTTTTTACTGCCTTCATCTTCTATTTCTTATATATTTGCTTTTCTGTTTCTTTCTGTTCTGATATATTTTCAATGTTTTTCTCTCATTTCTCTATATCTCTCTTTCCACAATTTTATTATTTCTTTGTTTCGTCCGTTCTTTCTCTTTAGGCCTATGTCTTTTCTGATGTATTTCTGAGTTTATCCTTCTTTCATCTACTTTCTTTCCTAATATATTTATTTGTTTCTCCCTTCTTTCTCTTTCCATTTTTTCTGTTTTATTGCCTTGTCATTTGATTCATCTTCTTTTTCTATATTTCCTTATGCATTTATTAAATTTTCTTTTCTTTTGAGCTTCTCGTTTATTATTTCCGGTTTGTAAATAATGAGCATGCGATATACGCTGTTGTTCTGTTCATAAAGTCTTCGATAACACTTATTGTTTTCTCAAAACTTTAATGATCAATTTCCTCATAATGACAATCAAACCACAATAATCTTTACAAACTGTGGTTTATGTTTTTTTCAATTTTCTTAAACTTTGGTCAGTGTAACGAAATTATTCCAACTTATGGTATTAGTGTATGGCTGAAAATACGTTATAAAATTTGAAATGAATGCATTCGTATAATTACTGTAAGGTGGTTGGCTTGTTTTATTCTGTACAACGCAAGTGAATGACAATGTTTGGTAAGGTTGGTTGTACTCATTTTCTTTAGGTCATAGTAATCGACGTCTTGACATGAGACTATTTTCCCCATGCAG
>JAVYIG010010680.1:0-67113 GCA_035222895.1 Strongylocentrotus droebachiensis | reverse complement strand
TTTACAAATGATATAGTTATAATGCACAGTGTTGGGAAATACCACAATATTGTTGCCTTTTCATTTTTCAGGAAGGAACTTATCTTCTCAATTACAATCACATACCTTTTCTGGTGGTTGAAATGAAAGTCCAAAACAATGACTATTACAAAAATATACATATGTAAATAGAAATCCTTGTATCTAGATACCCAGTAGCATGAGATATACCAAGGAGTAAAGTCCATATTTATAGTGATTATCCACTTAAAGGCACACTGTCCTACTAGTACTAGTAGCTACTTGCTCCCTCTATATAGAAAACTTTCCCAATCGGTGCCTGTTGGTCCCCCATGATCCTCTTTTTCTTATGTTAAATGAGAGCAGAGTTAATGAGATAGCCACCTGTCACAGTGACCTTGCTGGCTCGCTGGGTGGTCTAATCCCTTCTAGCTCAAGTAGTAAAGCCTGCCTTTAAATACTTTATTGATACATATTCCATTCTAAATGATAACAGATTTCAAGGAAGAATACACTTGAAGTACCTTCAACTTTAATAAACTTGTTACAAATCAGAAAAGATTCAATGTTTTCCAGAGCATTCTTAAAAAGATTAAAAGATAGTCACTGTCGGAAGTTTGTTTGAACGTTACCAACGAGCCAAGAAACTTGTGATTGTCTTGCTCAAGTTACGATATTGAATGGATAAGGAACAGCATTTTGGTGGTTTGAAATGTAGTCCCATTCACCCATTGAATGATTTGAGTCCACATTTTTACTTAGTTGGTTAATCATCCTCAAATGGTGCCGTAACAACTTTGTTTTGCATTTCCTCTACAGGGAGCAGAAAATCACATCAGTGGCTTTTTGTGCAATTCACACGGTGAGACGGAACTATCCCCCCGAGGAAGGCGCACACATAGCTCTGAGTAAGTTCACACGGAAGCATATCGTCTGTTAGGAGCCAGAAGGGTCTTAACTCATATCCTGCCATGAGACTGCTAGCGCGCTATTGTTATAGTGCTCTGTGCACGCGAGCGCGCTATCGATTGAATGCCATGTTCATGCTAGCAAGCCACCGCTACTCTGCTTTGTGCACGCAAGGGCGCATATGTAATAACACTCATTGTTAATGCCCATTGCACCGTGCTGAGTGCTTTTGCAGCGCTATTGAAAGTACCATCGCGTGCATCAGATTATCGGCTTTGGATTACGCATCTTTGTATACAACAGTCAGATTGGATTTTCTTGAGTAATTTAGCGATTTGTTTTTTGTAAAGATTCAAATAGCACACGCTTGAACCAACCTTAACATTAACTTGGCACACAGGAGATTTGTGGCTGGCACAATAGGGATTAGCACTGTGGCACTGGGTGCATTGTATGGGTGGCAGCTTCAGATGGGTGGGTGGGTGGCAGCTTCAGAGTTAAAGGTACTATGTTCCATTTCCAACAAATAAAAAGGTTAAATTCCCATGGCATTCGAATGATACAACTAAGAACTTCCCTCAAAACAAAAGGGCTTGAAAATGTCTTTCTGTGGGAAAATAACGACAAATGCTCATGTACCCTTTACCGTTAGTTATCAAATCGAATTTAGCGATCACGGTCGTTTCATTAGAATACCGAATGGTCGTACGTTTTGTGCTGCGTAAAGATTCAACCAGTTTAATTTTGGCCATTACAAGAAGTGGGTTTTTGATGCAGACAAATTTTCATGTACCCTTTACAGCTCATTTTATGTATGTTATTACCGAAGAAGAAAAAGAAGTCGGCCAGTCACTCAATAGCGTCTGACAGTGAAGTTTAGCAAGTAAACGGGTTTCCTTGCATAATTTGAATATCAGGACACTGCTAACGTTTGAATTTCACAGATAGGATGAATGTGACATATTCATAATTCCTGCAAAGTTCTACAGAAATTGATGTTGGCTGCAAAAGGGATACACTACCTTTAACCCTATTTTAACTGGGCTATTTTAGACCAGGTTTTTACTGGGGGGGGGGGGGTGGGGGTCAATTTGACCCCCCTTAAGATCTCGGCCGTTTCACGGCCGATCGCCGCGAAAATTTGCATACATGTCAAGTGAAGTGTATAAAATACTATGGTAATTTCAATTTTTTGGAAAAATTCACTCATTTACATATTTATGGTAATTTATGCAAATAAGGTCATAAAATTCACATTTTTGCCCATAAATCATACATTATTGCCCATAAATCATACATTATTGATATTTAAGCATTCTTTTTCACTACATATATATGTTAGACTGTTTGGAATAATAATACAACACAAAAAATTAGAAGAGCCAGCTTATTCCTTTTGTTATCTCTTGTTTTGATAATTTCTTATGTATTTCATTGTTTTTTCAACTTATGTATTTTATTGTTTTTGTTGTTTTATTTCATTTATAACTACAATTCAACTATTTTGACCTCAAAACAAACACCCAAACTTTAAACAAGACTAAATAACCAATGTTTTATCCCTTTTTAGGAAAAATGATATTTCCATATGTTTTGTACACAAATCACAAAAATGAGCGATTTTCGGGCTGACATGCAACAACAAAATATCACGTGACTCCGTAACTATACGTCCGATTTCGAAAAAATTGTTTTAAAAGATGCGTAAGACTTGAAAGAAAAAAGTCATGAAAGGAAATTTTATATCTGCCGCGGTTTCGGAGTAGTCGCAAAATTTCTACAGGGGGGGGGGGGTCAAATTGACCCCCCCCCCAGTTAACGTAGGGTTAACCTGTTGACTACTGACCTTCTCCCATTCCCATATTCTTAATACACAAACCATGCAGTTCCAGGAGGTAATGGGTTAGCTGTGTGAAATGATATAAATTAATCCTTTCTGGCTCCAAACAGACGATAATTAGGTCCTCTTTATTTCTCAAAGAAATGGCTGAGGATGCTCCAAAACCTGACAATCTTACATATCATCCACAGTAGAGAGGGATGAAAAATGGTAGGGGGTGCATGTAACTGACCAGCTCACTGTTTGCACATATGTCTCAAATGACCCTGAATATCCACAGATCTTCAAAACATGAAGAGGTCCCACTTTGTACATTTTGAAATAATCACTCCTACTGCGATGGAGGTGCTACATAAATAGCCTTGGTTTCCCCTTTTCAAAGAATACCTGTGTATCGCAGAGTGCACTACTTGTGCATGGATGAACAACAATTATATAAGTTTCATGAGTCGTATCCAGTATTTTGTCTCCGTGTATTTCACAATTTGGTCTGCAATGACCTTTATCCGCTCATCCTCAGATTGCAACTGTGAACTGGCTTATTGTCCAGGGGTAGTTGTTCAGGAGTAAATTAGGAAGAGGTAGGTTTCCTTGGTGTTACATTCTGATAATAATTGTCCTAATAAAACCTGTCCTCAAGATAAATTGTTCATGAGGGTAATTGTCCTTGGGGAACATGAAACTAACATTTGGGGAAGTCCCCCCCCCCCCCCCCCAAGGGATAGTGATCCTACGCCTAGGAGCCATTTGTCTAGGCCCTCTAGGGTGATAGTTGAGGGGCCGGTCTTCCGAGTACAGTTGTCAAGCAGTATATTAATAATGATGGCTTTATTTTGTACTTCCCCTTTCGTTTCCCCCTTCAGGAACGATCAGAAGATTTCTAGAGAAGCATGGGGAATCTTTTGAAACCATTGTATTGACGATGATGGGAGTTGACGAGGTAAGGATTGTGAGGAGCTACAAAACATCTACAGAACATTTATTTTTCCTTGTTGATATAACTTTAATAAGAGGAGTAGGGGCTTTGAGAGTTGTCATTAAACATACTTACAAATTTAAATAAGGTAAGATTGTATTCTTTATTTTGCTCTTTTTCTGGTTTGTATTTT
Source organism: Strongylocentrotus droebachiensis (assembly GCA_035222895.1). Taxonomy (NCBI): domain Eukaryota; kingdom Metazoa; phylum Echinodermata; class Echinoidea; order Camarodonta; family Strongylocentrotidae; genus Strongylocentrotus; species Strongylocentrotus droebachiensis. The sequence goes on along the minus strand of JAVYIG010010680.1, from coordinate 63,255 downwards.
GAAACATTGAATATTGTACATGTACATGTACCTTCAAAATCAGTGAAAATAATGGCAGAATGAAGACCTAAGTGGTAAATGCATTAAATAATTACATGTTAGATGAGTAACAAAATAATAAGCAACATAACACCTAAAGTTTAAAGATGAAGTTGAGTTCTGGTCATGCGATTGCATTGTGAAAGAAACGGTGTGGAATCGACCAGAAAAGGTTGATCATCTAGCATATAAGAATTTGTGTGTATTGCAAGGTTCTGGAATCATCAAAATGATAAGAAATTTGGCCAAGTCTTGGTAAAGTTGCAAACACTGTACACAGAAAGATGTATATGGGACTACACGAACACGTGGCGTAAAAATCCTACCCCCGAGTTTTACGATGTAATAAGAATGATAATTATTTTTCACCTCTTCCCAGAACTCAACTTTCTCTTTAAGTATAAGCTCAGGTACATCAAACATGAAGTGCAATTTGATGCCTGGGTTTATACTTGATTTACATAAAAGTTTGAGTACTCTTGGTGAAACTGCATTTCAAGAGTAATTATATGCAAATCGTTCACAATAACGGAATGTTTATGTAATGGGTTGTTTGAAGCAGCAAACTGAAAGCAAAAGCACAGGACCGGTATTTAATTCAATACTTAAGTTTGAAATATAAGTATGTTACTTAATTTTCGGCTTAGATAAGATACGGCCAATGTTGGCATTCAGTTCAAACTTTTGGCTTACTGGTAGTATTTTACCCTGAATTTATGACAGCTCCCTACCAGAATTAAGCCAATTATTTGGAGGCCTTGATTGGCAGGCATAGGGTTTTCTAAAGCAGTGTCATAACCTAAACACAATTATATTAGCGTGCATTTGTTGTGACTTATTTATTGCGCATTACTTTTGATTGACCATGTGATGTCATATTGCTTATAAGTATTTTACTTAGATTTTGTTTTACCTATGTGAAAGTCTAAAGTGTGACTTGAATACGAGATAAGTAAAGTTCTCAGGCCTGATAATTAACTGATTTTTCCCAGATTTTTTCCTGATTTTTCCCCCAATTTTTTTCTTTCTTCCCGATAAAAAAAAATCTTTCGCAAATGGGGGCAATGTTGTTAGATGCTATTTTCCCCCCCAAAATCCTCTTCTTTTCTTTTCTTAAGGGGAAAACAATTTTATTTTTTTATTGCCCACTATCACCCCTGAGTTCTTAGCATAGTAATTTACTTAGTAAATTTCTTACTTATTCTAAGTATTGAATTGAATACCAGCCTTGGTTCTTATACCTGTCTTGTTATTTTACTCTTGCTGTCATCTGTTGCAGCGACTTTATAGTGAGTCGCTCCCCTTTTACTTCCCTCTAGACAACTTTAGAGGAACAGTTTGGAATTAGATGATTTGCCACTACATTCATCTGTTTTGACATATACTGTATTTGTTCTCTCATTATCATTATAGCAATTATGCAGCAAGTTGATGGCCTGCTACATTTTGTCCACTTGCGTATATTTCTCTTTTTTTCTATCACCCTCTCAAGCAAATATTGGCTGCCACTGTCCCTCTCTCATGTTTTTCTCATTGCCATACCTTGTAGCACCTATACAGTGAGTTGCTGCCATTGTACTTTCCGAGGACAGAGCCTATAAAGGAATAGTCGGGAATTAGATGGCCTGCTAAATTTTGTCATTTTAAATGTACATTCAAACCTGCTTTAGTGACCACCTGTCTACAAAGACCACCTGTTTTATACAACAAGCACATTTTTTGTTTCCCTTGAAAATGGTTTCTCATTGAAACATGTACTAAAGGAACCTGTCTACAGAGACCACCTGTCTACAACAAGCACATTTTTTGTTTCCCTTGGGCGGTCGCTGTAGACAAGTTTGACTGTATTTCTCTTCTACTGTTAATCCTCTCAAGCAAATATTGGCTGCCATTCTCCTCCTCTGATATTGTTCTCATTGCCATCCCTTGTAGCAACTATACAGTGAATTGCTGCCACTGTACTTTCCGAGGACAGAGCTGGAGGAGCAGTGGGCTATCGACCTGGTCCCAGAGAACATCGACAACGATGGCGGGGAGCCTCTCAAGTAATAGTTGCTGCCACTGTCGCTCTCTAATGTTTTTCTCATTGCCATCCCTTGTAGCACCTATACAGTGAGTTGCTGCCACTCTACTTTCCGAGGACAGAGCTAGAGGAGCAGTGGGCTATCGACCTGGTCCCAGAGAACATCGGCAACGAGGACGGAGAGCCGGTAATCGCAGAGAGGAAGATACGCATCATGGGGGGTCCGACAAGAAAACAATCAGGTGAAATATCCAGTCTGCTGCTTCGTAGATAACGGTCAATCTTAAATTAATCTTGCATGGGAAACAGTTGAATAATCTTGAAGCTTTTGGTATCTATCCAGTGCATTTATGTGGCACGGGGAGATTATTTGTGTTCCATATAAACAGTTCATAGAGGTGTCGAGGTCGAGTGGATATGTCACCAAACTGTGGATCACAAGGTTCATGGTTCAAGTCCCGCTGCCGCATCACTAATGTCCTTTGGCAAGACATTGATCTACATTTGCCACTCTCCACCCAGGTGTTAAATGGGTACCCGGTAGGATGCGAAAGCTAATGTGGCTGGATTAGAAAGTGGCGCTTGTAAAATGGCAAGTGGCGTTGTAAATGGCGACTGGCTGGAATGCTCCCCAAGGAGTGGAAAATGTGCATTCATTGTGTTGCAGGTAAGCCTGAATCTGATGACCGGGGTAATAATATGTGCTGCGCCTAGAAACTAAATATTAGGCGCATTATGAATGTGAGCTATTATTATTATTATAAAAATTCATAGCAAAACATTTTTAATTTTTACAGAGGAGGAGGAGGCCCACGAGCAGACGCTTGCCGATGAGCTGAGGGGGGACAGGATCTCTAACGGAGCTCCGTACGACGTGGAGCCCGAGCAGGATGAGGAGGAGCTGGAGATCGGCAAGCACGCCTTCACGGCCATGGAGAAGAATCCAGACTCGGTGAAGAGGCAGAATCAGAGGGAGAAGAGATCAGTCATCCCGGCAGAAGCGGAACAGAGGCAAAGGTTGGTCTGAACCCCCTCCCTCCTTGCCCCCCCCCCCCCCAGAATGGTCAAATTGCTGATTTTGTACTGTATACCTGTATAAAAACATCATTATCATTCAAATGGACAAAAGGATTGGATACGTACCATGGAATTGCCTACCGTAAGCCCATTTACATTGTAATTTTGTCAATATTGTGATTTGCAATATCTCTTTAACAGAAGTCATATTTATATATAATGCTGATATTCAGAACTATTGCCCTTGCTTTCATCTTGTCAAACTTTGAAACAGATATGAAAGGTTGCTAAGAGGAACTCGTCAGGAAGAGCACCACTATCATTATTTTGATTTGCAATATGTCTCTCTTAAAAGGAGTCGCTTTTATGTATAATGCTGATATTCAAAACCGTTACCCTTCCTTTATCATGTCAAACTTGGAAACAGATACGAAAGGTTGCTAAGAAGAGCTCGTCAGGAAGACTTGTCGGACATCGCAGCTCATCGATGCATCTACGCCACAGGGCATGACATCCATGGGCGGCCCATCATCGCCTTTGTGGCAAGAAATTTCCCCGCACATTCCATTGACTTAAACAAGGTTAGAAGAATGTTCATGATCGTGCCGTAGTCTGCAGAGACAGACTCTTATTCATTTATTCAATTCAATTCAAAAATGGTTTTTATTATAGCACAAACATGGTTCATCCAAATAATTTCACTTGAAAGACAGCCATGGCTGGAATATTCATGTTTACATGTACATGTGAGGTACAATGAATAACACTTTTAAAGATATATAAATGTAAAAAACTAGCAATATAAAAAAAAGGACTTAGATTCTGTAACTAAAACCCATAAACACATTGCACAAGTTATCAAAATTACAACAAAGACATGAGCTGTTATATTTTTTACAAATTTCATATTGTGTCACATTTTACCGCAATTCCTAAAAACCTTGAGCAGAGCCTGTCCCTGTTAATCTAAGGTTGTGTAAAAGTACAGAGCCTATGCAGTGTGCCGTCTGCCGAGTCTCACGTGAAAGAACAACAGGGAGTATATAGATAGAACGTTAATAAATGAAAGAGAACAATTAATCATATGCCAGATCATTGGAAGTGTTTTATAAATAATCTAAAAAAAAATTTGGTTACTCTTTCCGTGTGTTTGAAAGCCAATGCAAGTTTAATTACCCAAAATTAGAGGTACACCAAGATCAAACAGATTCGTTTATGGATTATTCATGAACACTTTCAATGATCGGGCATATGATTAATTGTTCTCTTTCATTTGTTTATGTTCTATCTATATATGATGTGCTTAAGCATATCTTTCAAGAGAGAGCTATAGGAGTACAAAAGAATTAAAACCCTCAGAAATTAGACTTCACTTTGCTTAAACCCTGCATTCATTTTGACCACCAGGTACTACTCTATGTCATCCATCTACTGGATTCCATCGTCAACCAGGACTACGTTGTCGTCTACTTCCACACGATGAGCTCCGCCGACAACCAGCCAGAACTGAGCTGGTTGAAGGACGTCTATCACATGGTTGATAATAGATATAGGAAGAACTTGAGAGCCATGTACATCGTCCATCCTACTTTCTGGTCAAAGGTGAGTAGGAGATCAGGGTCCCATTTCACAAAGATCCTAAGTTGAACTTATCTCTAAGTTGGACTAAACAATTATGGAAAGCCGTGAGCATCATTCAAAATATTTTTTAAAAGTTATTTTAAAAGGCATAAAATGTTGATTCAAATCATTCATATTTTCTATTATCAAGGAGATTTCATGTTCTTGATGTGGAAATTATGAAAAGTCTAAAATACAATACAATTTTTGCTTTGAGTATATTTTATTTTAAGGCTACAAATGGCTTTCCATAATTTTTAAGTCCAACTTAGAGTTAAGTTTGACTTTAATAGAATCTTTGTGAAACACCCCCCTGAACTTGATGTGGATATGGTTTCTGTGATACACCCTTCAGCGAGAGAAAGGGTTCTAGAAGTACAAGGTTTTTTTGGTGGGGGCTTTAGGGTGGTGGGGGTGGGGCTTGCATTCATTTTCATGTGTGCCTCGCTTCAATTCAAGAAAACTTCAATCGACAAAGTGTGGATTGCATGGTTCGCAGTTCGAGTCCTGCTGTGGCACTTATGTCCGTTGGCAAGACATTAATCTACAGATGCCACTCTCCACCCCGGTAGTATTGGATTGTTAATGTGGTTGGATCGGCATGTATACGCTCATAAAATGGGGCCAGGCAGGAATAATCCTCAGGGAGTGGAACATTTGCACTATCATGTGCGGATTAACAATTCAATCCAGGAATCCCATGACTTTTACAAGCCGATCGATTGTCTGATTATCAAGATAGTTATGAATCGAAATCGAAATTCAATTTTTCGTTTTCCAAACGGTTTTTACAACATTACAGTCTATTGGGGAAAATGAATATGGTAAAACCGGTCACTCAAAGATTTTTACTTTTTTGAGGCACTTCATGATCATTTTGAAACGTAATTATTTTAGGGCTTCAATATTACACCATATCACAGACACTGATAACACGAAGGGCCATGCATCTCAGACTTTTACATTGTTAAACGATGCCTTTAAGCGCTCTACAAATGTGACTTTTATTATAATTATCATTATTTTTCTTCTCTGACCAGCTTGTGACCTGGTACTTCACAACATTCACAGCGTCCAGCATCAAGAGTAAGGTCCACTCGACAGGAGCCGTCCATTACCTCTACAAAACCATACACCCGGACCAACTGGATATTCCTCCCTTCGTTATCGAACATGACATGAAGGTAAGACGACAAATGCCACTGCGTCTCTGATATTTTTTAATGTTTTTAATATTTGTAATATATTTAGATGATGATGTAATATTTGAGTTTCATTTTGTTTCATTATGCATGATTTATGTTTGTATGTTTTAGCTTCCCAGCTGCATGTTCTTTTATTGCAATAACCAAATCAAATCAAATTTCATCAAAATATGCCTTCCCCCCTAAATTCAGTTAAGGAGATGGATCAAGTTATTCTTGAAATATGATGAAAACGAAAAGCTTATGATTACATGTCAACTAACGGCTTTGACCTTTGACCTACGTACTCCAAGACCTATTCAGATCGTATTACTATGGTGATACATATTGTCACCAAGTTTGAAGGTCATACCTCAAGTAGTTATTGAGATATCGCGATAACAACACTAATACCTGTATTTGATTCGATTTGCAATTATATTTAGAAAAAATTAAAACAAGGTATATTTAAACAAGTAATGTTAGTATACCAAACATCAAAAAGCTTTGTCTTGCAGATTTTCAAAATTATCTTCATACCGATGTTTTCAAATGCGTGCACTCGTTTAGGTATTTGATTCGATTTGCAATTATATTTAGAAAAAATAAAAACAAGGTATATTTAAACAAGTAATGTTAGTATACCAAACATCAAAAATCTTTGTCTTGCAGATTTTCAAAATTATCTTCATACCGATGTTTTCAAATGCGTGCACTCGTTTAGGAATTCATATTTAAGTGCAGCATTTTTAGACTTTGCCATTACCGGATTGCAGTAAAAAAGCTTACAATCCTCTGAATGTTATCCTTGTAGTATGTATATACCTTTCGTCAGTGTTATACCTGTTGTTTATTTCTGTATCTTTCACCATTAAGATATGTAAATTTTGTTTTACTTTCTTTATGCAGGTGAATGGTCCTAACTACAGGGACATAGACGAAAGAGACGGAAGCGGAAGTCTCTGATTGGACGAAATCATCAAGATTCCTCCAACATCTCAACAAAAAAACAGTACTGTTCCGACCTGGCGAAGTGACTTGACAATGGGCCTGTCCACACACGATGCATGAAAACATTGGCAGTTTACAGCAGCGATTTGTTTGTTTTACGTGTAAATGAATATTGAGAAGGGATTAGAAAGTACATGTAGTTTTCTGTGCCCAACACAGGTCCCCTGCGTACTTTCACTTTCTCACTAGGGTGCTTTCGCAAAGACGACGGTAACGCGAGCGAAAAAACAATCTGCGCATGCGCGAACCTGAATTGTCACGACCGTACACGGCCATGATAGCGTTCGTTCCCTAAACACGACGGAAGAGCTGTATCGCCGTTATTCTCCTGTCGTGTTTGCGAAAGCGCTCTACTGTTCGTGTTGTGGGGTACAGAAATGTGAAGGGTATTTATAGGCATGCGTCATTACAGGTTTACATCAAAAGTGAACAAGCCAAAGTGTCTTTCTTGTTCTCCTCCTACTCCTTCTTCTTCTCCTCCTCCTTGTTCTTTACCTTCTTCTTTTTCTTCATCTTCTCCTTCTTCGTCTTCTACTCCTTCTTCTTCTCCTTCTTCTCCTTTTTTTTTATCATCTTCTCCTTCTTCATCTCCTCCTCCTTCTTTTTCATCTTCTCCTTCATCTCCTACTCCTTCTCCTTCTTCTCCACCTCCTCCTCCTTCTTCTATTCCTCCACCTCCTCCTCCTTCTAATCGCTATGTGTACATGCCACTGGCTGGTGTATTCTCATACTGTCTTTGTGCCAGTACATGGTCGCATTTGTTACAAAATCCAAGTTCACCTTCAAGGAGTGCTCAAATATTTTTATAAGTGAGGATTACTAGTTTGTTTTGAAATTGGTCACAAGTTGCATTTAACAATGAAAAGATTTCTTAGGCAAGCCAATATTAAGTTTGTAGTCTCCTATCTCTTATTTACATAGTTCCATGTCAATCGCAAACAAATTGAGATTAATATCAACTGTCTTTTAGACAGGGCCCGGGGGTGGTATTTTGAACATTGTTGTAAGTTTTGTGTTATCTTTTGTTGTATCTCCCAGAGATAACACAGCGCTAATATTGTTGTAAGTTGGTATTCTGAACATCATTTTATCCCTGTGTTATCTCTTGAAGGACCGCCTCTATCTTATCTTTGACCGCTGTTGACACGCCCATTTGTATGGACCCTACCAATCAAAATCTGTTTTATATTAGCATGATAAGTAGGTCAACCAATAGAAATACTTTATGCCACATCTGAAGATGCGCCTAGCGCATACTAATCGTGGGCGTAATTAGTTATTTGAGCGCTTATTACGCGCGTCATCATTTGCGCTGTGGCATTTGGATCATGAAGACAAATCACGCTTTCACTATATTTGTTAAAGATGAGACCATTAAAATCATCATATCCTAGCATTTAATTTCTTGGAAAGTTCTCATCTGTGATGTTCCCGGTCAACACATAATCTTCTTCTAACTCGTCTATTTTCACAAAGTTGGTTCTGGGCAAGAAATATTGCCGCCATTATACCACCACGAAAGATACAACAACCCCCTACCTGTTGTAAATACCATGCAAGATAAGATAAGATAAAAGATACAACAATTTTCAGAATACCAATTATCTTGTCATATTATCTCTCGTGCGCATATGCAAATGAGGATTAAGCGCCATGTTATTACTAATAAGCACAATTACACGCGCACCAAACTATGAGCGCAGGCGCGGCCAATGAGAGAGAGAAAAGATACAACAAAAGATAACACAAAAGTTACAACAGTGTTCAGAATACCAACTTTATCTTATCTCCAAAGATACAACAATATTAGAGATAACACAGGGTTCAGAATACCGCCCCAGGACTGTACGCCCTATGAAATTGCCAACACTTGAGAGTTAAAAGTTAGGGCATTATTGGTATTAAACTTGTATCACTTTACTATGTCAATGCCCTTATAGCTCTAAGCTCACAATTATCTTAAATCTACTTAAAGTCTTCCAAAGATAAGTTTGTATAAAGGTGATGGTAAGAGACTTGAAGTCTTGTAGATTCTATTTTTGTATGCAGTAGTAGAGTATGTGATGGATATATTAATATTGTGGTGGTATATATTGTTGATAAATATTAGATGATATAAAAGTGCACATGGACAGCAGTGAAAAAAGATGGAATAAGTGGTTAGTGAGTTTGCTGCAGAAAGCTTCAATAGAGCTTTCAAATTAATGAAAGTGTTATGAATCATTACAATGAAATCTTGTACTGTAACATTTGTTTTCTTCTTTCCGTTCAAAACAGGCGGACTGTGTGAAGGAGAAGTATGTACAAAGAATAGTTGGGCATAAATACTTCAGGTGGTGTAGTAACGTTAAAAAATCAACATATTTTAGCATTTCAAAAGGCATTGTTTATATTTACGTTTTAAAGAGGCAAGCGATGGGCTGGTTTTTCTGTATTTGCAGTCTGTACTTCTTCTCTGAAATATATTTGTATAGGAATAATTAACAGAGATTGGAATGTCTACTTATTTCAAAGTATGGGTTGAAATGAAATGTTTTCAAAGTTACTATTAAAGAACATTTTCAGGGTGAAATAAAGTGCGTTGTAGGTGTAGATAAATACTCATCAAAGTCCAATACTTGCTACCATTATTTAATTAATGTACTGTAGTTGGTTTTTAGTTGATTTTTCTCGCTTTAATAGCAATGTGCAATCATTTATGTGTAAGTGTATATCATGTCATAATGCAGCTATATTGTTGAATTATAATAGCATATCATTTCTCTTTGAAGCAATTTTTCTTACCTTAACTGGCATGCTCATCAGACCAATTGACCATCTTATCTGTTGTGTTCTGTTAAACAATTTAACAATTGTGTACAGCATGTTATGCATGAAGTTGAGAAGTTTTAAACATTTGTTTTGATGTTGTTTTAAAGACTTACTTTCTTATAACATGATAAAATGTATTTACTCTGCGAGGCTCTTGTATACAAAGTTTATCTCAAATCACAAGCATTATCAGATGGCTGTCAGATTGCTTTCCCCCGCAAACTTTGGCTACGGTAGTCTTCATTGCCATGGTTCGCAGGCATCCATCTCAAAATGTCAATACAATAATATTATGTAGACCAGGGTCCCGTTTATTAAAGACCTGCGATTGATCCAAATAAATTGCAAGTCCTCCAATAAATTGCAAGTCCTCCAATAAATTGCAAGTCCTCCAATCAATTGCAAGTTTGCAGTCTCCTGTATCTTCTGTACAAAGTTGTGATTAATATCAACTCTTTATAACACAACACAGGCCCCTGAAATGATGGCTTAGTGGTACTGGAGGTATGATGGCTTAGTTGTAGAGTGGTGGTCTCATGGGCTGAGGGTCTCGGGTTCGGTAATTAAGGCGTTAATCCTTGTTACCTAAACCCCTGGAGAGGACTTAAAGCCGTTGATTCCCTAGTTGCTTTAAACTTACAAGCATATACAGTCAAACCTTCTTTAGTGACCACCTGTCTACAAAGACCACATTTTTGGTTTCCCTGGAAAATGGTTTCTCATTGAAACATGTACTAAAGGAACCTGTCTACAAAGACCACTTGTCTATAAAGACCACTTTTTGTGTTTCCCTTGGGCGGTCGCTATAGACAGGTTTGACTGTACATGCTTTCTTAGCAGTCGCGTAATAAAACAAACCAACAACTTTCATCAACCCTACCAATCAGAATCTTTCTCCAATGATTTTTGTAACCTTTGACCTTGCCAATGCATAGTGTAAAAAGCAATAATACATAGGACATCCTAGTAGCTTTAGCTTGTCATATGTTAGCATCATGATTATGTAATATGTACCAAGTATGGTGGTGTATCGAGTAGAAAGATTTATAGGAAGCTATGGGAAAACCATGATGTGACTGTTTTGTTGAATTAATAAAAGAATATTTAATTATTAGATTTATATTACATGTATATCATGATTTATTGATATTTTGTATTATATCATGTTTTAATTGAATCTTTGAAAACTATCTTTGTGCTACATGTTTCTGAGATTTATACAGCTATTGTTATGTAATAAAAGAGATTAATACATAATAAAAAAGACGTACAACAAACGGATGAGTTCTTGACTTTATTGCATTTCAAAATCAGTGTTGACTATGTACATGTATGATGTCTCAGTTTAATGGTTAAACCTAACTTTGGATGTTAAAGGAAAATAGAACCCTCATAGGCAACTACCCTAAAAGAAAGCAAAAAAATCAAAGAAGCATATAACTGAAGACATAAACTACTACAAAAAAGCAGACTGGTGAAAGTTTGAATGAAAACAGACAAAACCTAATTAAGACAGTTCTAATCACTATCTTCAAGCAATCCAAATTGGCTGAATTAGTAACGTCACTGTGACGTAGTACCCGACAACCCTTCCCTTTGTTTTAACACACTAAGTGACTAAAATTGTCAATTTTTCAAAAAGAAATCCTTGTGAGGGTCTTTTCTTTTTAGAGGACACATACGATCCATAATAGATTTTAAGTAGTATCCTAAGGGAGGAGACACTTGAAAAAACATGAATTATTTATAACTTTGTACACAACATTTGAGAGAGTTGTCCATGACTACGTCAAAAATTCACTGACCAAATTGCCATTTTGAGATTCGCATAGACTTTAATGATCTCGTCTTTCAACATTCAGAACTCTTTTATTATTGGTCCAATTTATATCAAACTTTCTCCATTCTGTTTCTCTGATTTTTCTGCTTTCATATAAAATGGAGATATTACTAAGGTTGGATTGCCTGAGTGTACATGTAGATGCGAATCCCAGCAAAATCTTACTAGACATGATTATAATGTTTGGTATTTTTTTTACCAGCATTTTGATTTACCGGTACACGATTTTATGTAAGAAAACACACATATTCTATCTACACTACTTAAAATTTGAAGGATCCAGTGTTATTAATTGCAATTGTTTACAAATGCAAGGCAGTTTAGAATTCAAGTGAGCTTACAGCAGGAAGTAATTTGTAAGCAATTGCAATTTAATAAGACTAGATTCCTCTGCAAATTTCTAAAGAAAATTAACATTGGATTAGAGCTACATAAAAAGTTAAAAATACATTTACAAAATACACTTCTGGACAAGCACCAATTAAAAAAAGCAATCACACACAAAATGTTGTCCAATTCTAATATGCAGTATTTCCCAATAAATAACCTATAAAAAAAGAGCATAGAATGTATTGCATGGAATAAGCCAACTTTTTGTGACGTCAAGCTTTCTGAGGTTTGCGGTCATACTGTCAAAACTTTAATACAGGAATTGAATTCAAGGATTTCAGTTTCTTGCATTTATTGTGTGGCACACAATTCTATTTTGATAAAACATGGGACTTTTAGCCAGACTTGTCTCGGGCTTAAAGGGCAAGTAAGGCCCATTTGCAAGTTTAATTGAATAAATAAGGAAAAAAAAACCTGAAAGTTTCATCAAAATTGCACGAAAAGAAGCAAATTGATGATGTTATCCCCTCACTACCCCCTTACATTTTTCTTTTATGAAATTTAAAGTTTTTCCCTTTCTTTTTTGTGTGGAAACAAGTGAGTAAATTTTTCCTTTATATGTATTATAATAAGTTATAGTATAGTGATTTTGCATACATTCTATGAGGATTGAAGCCATCATAAACTCGCTAATTTGCATACAGCTGATATGATACATATCACAGCACTGTTTCATGAAATAATGCAAAACTTTAAAATTCCATAACTTACTTACTTTTTATCCAATCTTGATGTAACTTTGATTCACTCTTATGTTTGTTAAATTTGTCTCTATTTATTCAATTTAACTTGCATGTGGGCAAAACTTGCTCTTTAAGTACTCAAGAGCTGGGTGGGGATAATTATGAGAGGTTTGCCGAGTACATTTTCAGGGAGTCTGCAGTCACATTGCCAAACCAAATCCAGGGGAGTGTTTCACAAAGACTAAGATCGACTTTAAGTTGGACTTAAATATGGCAGGCCGTTCATGCCACTGTTTGCTCTCACCATTCGTCTCTCAATTATGATCTACATGTATAGATAATATTTTTTCCTTCCATAATGAATTATCAAAAAAAAAAAATTCTGTAGATTTGTGACCAGGATTTTTACGTACCTTGAGAAGCAAATGCCAGTAAATGTTTAGAGCAAACAGTGGCATGATCAGCCTGCCATATTTAAGTCCAACTTATATTCAATCTTAGTCTTCATGAAACACTCCCCAGGGCTTCTGTAATTTTCTACCAGTATGAACACACCTGATGCAGTTGACTGTATTTAATAATTATAATATTCGGTTCTTGTATAGCGCATATCACATTAAAACGTCTCTATGCGCTTGATATGATACTTCCTGTTCAGCCTGGTAATATATACATGAATACATATTAAGTAGATGACATTTTAGGATCATGCCAACTGGACCATTAACCCTGCGAATATCCTAGGCGGAAAAACCCTGTTTTACTTCAATATACTTTTTTGGAATGTTTAGGAGTAACTTGTACAATAATGCTAAGGTCATAATATTTGCATGGCTCTCAGGGAGAATTGTATTAATACTGATAGGGCAACCATGGGTAAAAATTCTGTTAAGAACACATGTAGTATCATTATTCTTACCTTAAACCATGTTTCTTTTGGATACAAAAAAAACATTATCAAAAGAATTGAGAGGTAAAAGTTGATTTCACCCAACAAACCTGAAAAGAGGCCTAGACATTTCAGAGCCCAAGACCTGTATTAATATGAATCCTGAGAAAATTGTGGAATGGTGTTGGGAAAAGTGTCAGGCCTCACACCAGGCCATAACCTGCATACTGCCATCCTCTGATGAATTTCATGCTGAGTTTTGGGCAACAGAGGTGATGAGGACACGGTTTCCTCATGAAAAATGAGGATGTTTTGATGTAAGACATCCCGATCCGTCCAATACAAGAGAGGCTGGTTTTATGGCACTGTCAAGGCAGGTGGAAAACCGTCACTATTTAAATCTCTTGGCTGCTTTTTCGTAGTCCTCTTTGTTCAGACGGTATCCCCAGTGCTGAAGAGTCTGCCTCACGACGGGGGAGACCGCAAAGTTATCGTAGGCACTACCGCTTCTTGCACATTTTCCAATGAGGTTGTTGCGCCATCTTCCCTTTAGCCCGGTGCATTTCTTCCACCGGCCGACCTGTCGTTCGTCATCGTCTGTTCTCCTTCCCAGATAGAACCTGTTGGTTTAACATTGCAAATTAATGAAATGAATAAAATAATAACAATGTGTTTCTTATGTAACTCGATAGCATCTCAATATTGTGAGGGTCATCAGTGTTTCTGAAACAATACATTGAACTCATCAAAGTTTTCGAGCCCAAAGAAAGCCTATTTCTAGTGTAGTTCTGCATTCTGCTGTCAATGGTTGGTGATCCGAGGGGGAGAAGGTGGAGGAGGAAAAGGAGGAGGAGAAGGAGGAGGAGAAGGAGAGAAGGAGAATATCGCATGATCCTGCAAAAAGGATCCTGTTTGACAATCCATCCAGAGATCTCCCACAGAAGAAGAAGGAAAAGAAGACGGAGACGAAGAGAACAAGAAGAGAAAGACGAAGGAGACGAAGGAGAAAAAAAAGAGGAAGAAGGAGGAGAAGGAGACTGAAAAAAAAGAAGGAGGAGAAGGAGACTGAAAAAAAAGAAGGATGAGAAGAAGAAAAAGGGGACAAAGAATAAAAATAAGAAGAGGAAGAGGAGGGAAAAGAGAAGAGAAGAGAAGAAGAGGAAGAAGAAGAAGAACTAGAAGAGGAAGAAGAAAAAGATCTTTACCTGCAATACCACATGAACCAGCCATAAGGATCCTGTTTGTCAATCCATCCAGAGCTCTCCCACATCTCTAGGCTTCCGCCACACTTGACCTTGTACGTATTGACCTCTGCCAGGTAAGGGCTGGACGCAATCTATTACCATGGGGACAGAATTGCAGGTACATTATTGGTTAGTTACTCTAACATGTTACAGTGTCAAGTCAGGGGTGATAGTGAGCACTAAAAAAAAAATGTTTTTTGTTTTCCCCTCAACCACGCCCCCTTGAGTAAAAAAAAAAAAGAGGATTTGCGGGAAAAATGGCATCTAACAACATTCCTCCCTTTCAAGTAAGAAAATTGGGACAAAATTGGGAAAAAAATAGGGCAAAATAGGGAAGAATAGAGAAAATAAGAGGAAAATCGGGAAAATCAGGATAAAATAGGGAAGAAGAAAAAAAATTGGTAAAAAAAAAAAAAAAAAAAAAATCTGGATAAAATCTGGAATTTTTTTTAATCGTTTTTTATCAGGCCTGCAAGTGCTCAAGGCTTTATTCATTAAAGATATAACATAAGACAGAGCTTCACAGTACCTCTTTTGGCAGAGGGTCCAGACTAAACTTTTTACAGTCTTTATATGCTTAAGCCCTATATAAAAACATCAACATTTAGGAGGGGGGGGGGGGGATTCGGACTAATATTTCTGGATGCCCCTGTATCCCAGCCGCTTGTACATGTAAGTATCAAGCCCTGGATTAGGGCTAGAGTTGCAATGGAGTTTTAGGTTGTGCTAAGGGTTATGGTTAGAGTAAGGGTATCATATTCCTGAAATATTGTGACAAGTACAAAAATAAATAAATAAACAAAACAAAGGATTTGTGATCTGTAAGTTCAGAGTGAATTAATTCCTGACAACATGCCTTATTGCCAACACTATCTAGGCTGGTTCCAGCTCACAACAGCCCGTCAGAACGAAGTAAGTTAATCCCTGTGGGACCTGATTGGTAGAGGTATCGTGGTCTAGTGGATATGTCACCGGACTGTGGATCACAAGGTTCGCGGTTCAAGCCCTGTCGCAGCACCAATGTCCTTTGGCAAGACATTTATCTACATTTGCCACTCTCCATCCTGGTGTACCAACATTAATGTTGTTAGATTGGCATGTGTGCACTTGTAAAAGTGCACCTGGTCAGAATACTCCCCAGGGAGCGGAACGCGTGCACTACCTATCATGTGGGGATTAGCAATTGAATCCAGTGATCGGGGTAATGATAATTACAATATAAAGCCCTTAGAAATATACTATTAAACGCTAAACAAATGTGAATACTATTATTATTGGTATTGTCTGTCTTACAGCTGTTAATACAGGCTTGTACTCACCTGTCTGGGGATATCAAGACCTTCCAACCAATTCTTGGGGAGCTCCTTCCATACACCAGAGTATTTCTCACCTATATAAAAAACAAAGACAAATGAAGAATAGCTGAAACCTACAATGTGGTCATCATTATCTTTAAGTATTTGGCATCGCCTGTGCCTGGCGGGGGGAGACTGATCTGAATTACTGCAATGGGTCTCTTCCGAATGTCCTCCGGACCCGGCCCCCCCCACTCAGGTTTCAAAATGACCGCATGCGTGTTGCCAAAATGTCCTTTTCGTAACAAAAGAAAAAGGTCGATCCGTATTGACTTTACACACCGGACTTTTGCTGAAAAGGGGGGGTGCTGGAAAAGGCTTGTATACAAAAGAAAAAGGTCGAGCCGTATTGACTTTACACACCAGACTTTTGCTGAAAAGGGGGGGTCGGTTGGAACACGCATATGCGTACCCTAAATAACACTGAGTGGGGGGGCCGGGCCTCCGGATAACTGACTGGAATGTGCAGATGCGTATTCAACAACAACGCGGTTACGGGGGATTCCCCCCTACTCGTATTCAAAAAGTGCAGTGGGTTCTAACATGAATAGGTAGTGACTCTTGCATAAGCACGTACCCACGCAGCTGAAAGAATCCCAATGTTTGAGAAAATGAATTATGTAAGTAAATTAATAATTTATAAAATTTATTAAAATCCTGGTTGTAAGCACAGTCAGGCATTTTGGTGTACTAAGGAATTAGATACTAAATGTCAAATTTAAAGTACTGGGGGGAGTTTCACAAAGACTAAGATCGACTTTAGTTGGCTTGGACTTAAACTATGGCAGGCCGTTCATGCCACTAGTTCCTCTAACCATTCCTGGCATTCGTTTCTCAAGGAACGTACAAATCAAATGGTGGTCACAAATCTACAGAATTTCCCTTTTTTGTAGTCCATTATTGAAGGAAAATATATTATCTAAAGATCCTGATTGAGAGACCAATGGTAAAAGCAACCAGGGGCATGTACATGTATGGCCTGCCATAGTTCAAGCCAACTTGAGTCGCTCTTACTTAGTCCTTGTGAAACTCCCCCTGGTCTTAAGTCTCACCTGTGACAGATGACTTAATGGGTCTGAAGTAAGTCCCTCCGAAGCTGCCAGCCTGAAGGACCTCCTTGGGGCTCATGTTAGGTCTCATCTCGGGGTAATCAGAGAAGACCAGTTCCCCTTTGGCGTTCCTCTTGGGGAGGGGCTCCGTGTACCCCTGCTCCGCCCGGATGGCCTCCTCCTGGGAAGTGGCATCTCCTTTAGCCCCACTTCCTTTCACCGTCACTGTGTAAAAGAATCAGTCGTGAAAATTGCACATGAATGTAGGTAAGTATAGCTATGTTCATAATGTTTTTTTTTATTTCTTTCAAAAGATGACAAGCAAAAAAACTACCGGTAATGAATATTCAACAGAAGACCATTCAAACTATTGAAATGATTCTCAGAATGAAAGATCAGTTTGTCCCATGGTAGAAACAGTCGACATATAAACATGATTGATATGGCATAGATGCACTTACACTGGTATTGTAGAGTTATTAAAACATACATGTATGTCATTTACATGTTAGACTGAAATGAAATTTCACTCGTCTGGAATACAATCCTGCTAATGTTATTGGGATTCAGAAATTTGGAAGTACAATAATGCATTGACTGGTCATTTTGGTAAAGACAGGTAAAAAATTGTCACAAAATCATACAAGAAACTTAGGATAAATGTTGATAATTTTCTGTCCCTTGGATAGAACATTAATTGATGGCCCTGTGGAGAGGAGAGTCATTACCTTTGCACGTTAAGAACCCGCTGCACTATTCGTATAAGAGTAGGGGGAAACCCTGGTGTAGTGGTCCACCTGCACACTCCCAATCAGTTCCCGGAGAGACCCTGAGGGTTACAGTGATTCAGTTCGCTTTTCGCCTCCCAGGCACACATGATGCCAAATACTTACTTACTACTACTACCAATAATAAAAATAACATGTGATACATGTACCTCCAACAAGAATAAGGAAGACAAATTCTAGCTGTACGCAAATACTTTTTAAGGTGATTGGTACATTTTAAAGACACGTAACAGTGGATTCTCATAGGGAATTTGGCACCGTTCAGGTGTTTACTCATTAACAGGTGCTGTAAATAACAGGGATAAGCCTTCAGTTTTATGACCAAAAAGCTTTGTCTAATGCTAGATGTCTTTTTTCCCCATGTGGTAACATACCGTAGTCATTATCTGACATTTGCACAACCCGAAGACGCTTTTAGAGACGAGGGGGGTATTTGTTAACTACAAGTTATGTACAGGCTTGTACACCCATTAATGGCTTTCCCATCAAGTCTGGTGTCAGCGAATTATAACCTTCTGCACATGGAAACTGCCAACCCATCAACTCTAAAGGGAGTGGGTAACTTTGTCTCAGATTCTGGACTAAGCTCATGCTGCAATGATAATTATAAACCTTAAGATCAGTCAGGAACCCACTGACTTTTACAAGCCTATCACCTGTCTAATTATCAAGATATTTATGATTGGAAATCGTGATTGAAAAATTTGTTTTTCCTAACGGTTTCTATAACTCCACAGTCTATTTGGGTAAATGAGTATGGTGTATTAAACTGGTCACTCAAAGATTTGTACATTTGTAAGGCACCTCATGATCATTTTGAATCACAATTGTTTTAGGGCTTCAATATTACCATTTCACAGACCATATCACGTAGGGCCCTGCATCTCAGATTTAACATTGTTAAACGATGCCTTTAAGTCCTAACACTCCAGAACCTTGTACATGCATGTACATGTATGTAGCCCTCTTACAATGTATGTACCTTTAGCTTCGGCTTGGACTTTCTTGGTTGAACTCTTGCCAGCGGGTATCTCAGATTGCTTCTTCTTGGCAACCTTCCCTGCTTTGGTCTTGGTATCCTTGGCCGCCTTACTTGCACCAGGAGCAATGGCCCTCGCAGCTGATTTTGCCATGGTGAAAAAGAAGAGGGATGACACTGGAACCCTGTTTTTGAACATTGCAAAATTTAGATAAATTATGTATTCATGGTCCACAAAAACAGTCAGGGAAGAAAGCTAGCTTTGACATTTGCAGATCTTGTGTAGAGAATCTTCTCTCAAAAATTCTGTGGTAAACAAATGTGGAACAAACATGTGATGCACTTGTTAGTTAATTTAAAGAAAGCCAAGTTATATTTGTTAACGTTCATAGATAAAGTTGAAATTGGGAATGTTTGATAACATTAGAAAGGTTATGAGATTTCCTACAATATTTGTTTAAAAAAAATTGTAACATGATGACATGTCATAGATAGAGGAAACCTCACCCCAAAGAATAAATGTAGGTATTCTGAAAAAATGAAAGTGAGATGTATTCCTACCCTTTGATGTACAATATTCCTAACAAAGATGTACAAGAGATATATATTAATGAAGATATTCTTGGCATGATGTGATGTCTTTATGACATGGGCGCAGCCATTTTCTTGAAAATGAGACGTACCAGTTTATGCACCAAGCAATATAAAACCTTTACTTTTCAATGAGGAAAAAATCATAGCTGAGAAGACGAACATTATATTTGACTTTAAGGAGGGAACATGCGTACCCTAAATAACACTGAGTGGGGGCAGAAGCTAGAAGAGCACCAACTTATTGATGCAATTTGCATGCTGTCAATTGTAAAAGTACAAACCTATGTGAATGAAATTCTTCATCACCACACACACCTGGGAAGGATCGAAGCATCCATAAATTGTAATACATTTACTTGATAAACGACTTCACATATAATAGACTACGGTAGTATCTTGTGATGAGAAACTGTAGTGTAGGCCGACATTATTCTTGTTTTCCCTCTCTCATACTAGTCTAGACTAGATCTAGAGTCTAGTACACTTTGGTGAGGAATCTTGTACTGGATTAATGGATAAGAATAAATCTCTCAGAAAAACTTCAATAAGTTAAGTTACTTCTTGGGGAGAACTTAAAGTTAAAGAGGTTCGGGTGTTTTGCAGAAAAAAAGCAACAGGACTCGGCCCAGGTCCAGGAGCGATCATCATCATCATGTTCGCGTTTTGGTGAAACCTCGAAAATAGTGTGTCGTGAAAACAAAACCCTACAATATATTGTACAAATGGAGACGGATTAAGTTCACAAACCTTGCTATATTAGTTCATCCACTTCTTCCAACAACACAAAGATTCTCGCAAGCGTCGATGACTTGATGTACGGGTTTTCGATGACAGTTACTAGAACTCACATGTCTTCTGAAGCTCAAATGACGCTTGTTATGCAATGCCGAGATTTCGCTGGTTTACAAAGTGCCTGTACCGTTTTGTGCTTTTCGCGGTAGCAGCGAAAACTGTAGGTACTTCCCCTTCTATAGACTCTATCCCAGGCACTAGCTTTTTTTCATTTGATAATTGGAAACCACGAAAACGGGCAAAAAAAATATAATAATAATGATAATCAAACGGTGCTTATTAAATGCTTTCCACCGAAGTCTTTTAGCGCTATACGAACAAAATACAATGACGAACAATTATACATTATAAACAAAAAATTACAACCCACACTGAATTATAAAATACATAGATCTATGAAATGTCAATTATATGTGAACAGAGTGATTTAATCATCAAGAGTAATTTTGAATTGGTTGACAGTCTGACAGTTTTTGACATGTACATGTAGGTGATTTGTTCCAAAGTTCAGCAGGGGCCCGGCCCCTCCACTCAGTGTTATTGATGGTACGCGTATGCATGTTCCCTCCTTTAAAAAAATGCTCTAAGTACAGTGTGTAATGTCAATACGGGCCGGATTTGTGTGTACTACAAGCCGCACTTTGGTGCATGAAAAGTACCCCTTTACCAGACATTTTGGGAACACGCATGCGGTCCCTCCGACCCCGGAGTTGGGGGAGGGGGGGGGGGGGGTCAGGTGCAGGGGTGGGATCGTAATCGTTTTCTATATCTTTTGGGATCGAGGAAGAGAGATGGGTGGGGGGGGGGGGGGTAGTGAGCACTAATTTTTTTTTTGCCCCTCGTAAATTTGAAAAAACGGGGGGGGGGCATCTCCCAAAAAGGGTAAAATTAACGGGTTTTTTCCCGGGGGATCCGCCACTGAGTCACACTGATGTTCTTACAATACCCTTTGACTCCGCCATCGATAGAGTCACCGTCATGTGAACATGCCTACCAAGTCACACATAATTTGGTATGAACAGAAACAGGAGCAATTGGTAAGGAGCTGAAGGGTAAAGTCGTGTTCTGGGCTCTGTAACAACGAAACAGTCAATTGTATCTACCCAAAATTAATCTTATCTCCTCAATCAATCGTAACTTTAAGGTGAGTAGTTACTGACAGTTAATTTTATGTTACAGATAGGAACGAACGAAATCCTTTGGCAAAATATTATTCCTTATAATTATGCTACACTCGATCCATTGTGTACTAAGCGGACAGGCTACCTGAAACGGTTGCTGGAACTGAACCGGGGTATTAATATCTAAAGCCCTTTAGAGGCGCATATAATGTGAAAAACGCTTATTTCATTGATTGCTTGTACAAGAACGAAGCAGCGAGATTCACCCTTTGAATATTCATCAATTTTAAGAAAGCAAGTTTGACACCATTAATCTTAATATACTACTAGCAAGACTCTATAATCGTGGCAATCGAGTTTAACCTTTTGCATATTTAAAGACGATCTTAGTATAACAGATCCAGATTGCTGTGGTTAAACGTTATCTATAAGATATAAGATAAGATGTGGTGTTCCATAAGGATTAGTACCAGGGCCAACTCTGTTTTATCTAAATAAATGATCTGCCATGCATCAGCAACTGATTATTTCAATGTGCGGCTGTTTGCCGATGATTCTAACATAATTCATACCTTTACGGCTAACCAGACGGTCAGACCAATATTAATGTGGATGAAGTAATTGTTAACAACACACAGAAAACTTGGTTTATTGCTAACAAAGTTACAACTAATTCAATGACAACTTGTTTCATGTTGATAAGTAGAAAGATTAAATATAGGTATTAAATGGTAAACTGAAAATAGCTGGGGAAGAAATCAAAGAGGTTGATGTTGCAATTTATGATAAAAATCTGCCATTGAATAGTCATTACAAAATCAGTGTATCAGGAAAGTTAGAGTGTCCTTTAGATTGCGACATTTTGTAAACGGACACTTTTTTTTTTTTTTTGGTCTCGAAATTTCAAAATTTGACATTTTTCTTCGTTGGGGGGGGGGGGGGGTAAGAGGTCACCTTTTTTAGGTTAGCCGTGGGTATAATTTTTTTTTTTTTTTTAAATAATAATAAAAAAAAAAAAAAAAAAAAAGAAATGGGGGGGGGGGGTTTTAGGTTTTATTAGGGGGGTTTACACACATAAAAATACAAAAGGGGGGGGGGGGTTTAATCCCCAAACCCCCCCCCCCCCCCGCGTACGCCCCTGAGCATAATGTATTCACAGAAGATGGCAGTTCGTGCTTTTTTTTTTGCATTTAGAGAGTGTAGAACTCATACAGCTCAACTCCTTTCATGTTCGATCTGTAACCGGGAATTGCAACTTTCAAGGGAACATAGCGACAATATATAGGCGTATTGATAGCATTGCGGTCTACCTTACCCACTCTGTAGTAAGAATGAACACACATGCAATATTATGTCCCTTTGCCCATTCGCTAAATGAGATAGACAGCTGGTTCTAGGACAATTACTTCCTGTCCTGGACATTCATCACAGGCAAATTACCAGCGGGACAATGACACCCCAGAAAATTGCCACCCGAGGACTGTCAGCCCTCGAGGACTATTACCCCCGGAAAATTACCCCCGTGGACAATTACCCCCCTCCACTAAAAAAAAAATCCCCCCTGCCCCGGAGGACAATCATTAACCCCCGGAAAGAATGGTACTTTTAATCAATGAACGAGAGGGAGGGGGGGGGGGGGGTAAGTTTCCTCGGGGGATAGTTGTCCTTGGCCGTAATTTTTTGGGGTTGTTGTTTTTAGGGGCGGGGTAGGATTCCTGGGTTGATTTTATACGTAGATAGCTTAATGATCCCCCCATATCCTCTGAATTCCGAGACGACGTTCCCGATGAGGATTTCAATGGACCATCGCTCTATGCAGTCCCATATGAAATTTGTATTTCACGCAATCAAGACGATGGCTGTGTTTATATCAATAATTGCATACGGAATCCCCATACTGCACGAGGCTGTTGTATTGTGCGAAAGAGCGGAGCGACCAAGCAAGATCTTTTTTCCCCTTCAATTTGTGAATGAAATAAATGCATTCTAGAGCATGTAGAGCATGTAGAGCATCCTACAGCCAAATTATCGCATAATATACAAACTGTGTATTATGATTAGAAAAGATGTGTGTTAATGTGTGTGTTTTTGGTGGGGGATGGAGCATAATTATGACATTAATCAATTCTTATTTAATTGCATCACCCAATTGATTATCTTTCTATCCCGATGCCATTTTTCAGACAATTACTCTACAATTTTGCAGGGAGTGGGAGCTTGAGCTTGGTGAAATGCAAGCGATAATTAAAACAGGCGCAACTGTTTCAGCAAGAGATCGAATTGTAATCCAACCACGAAGGGATATCAGATAATCCACCAGAAGACGATGTTTTTTAAGGTAAGAAAATGTTTTCGACGAACCGTAATTCATACTTGATCCAGTATGATTGTTAGTGATAGGGATAGTGATAGTGGGGTTATTTTACCTGACAGCTAAGAAAGCAACAAATGCTTGTGAGTAAGCAGCCAGAAGACCGACGGCTTAAAGCTAAAGACCAGTTATGGTCATGCAATTGCATAGTTAAAGAAACGTTGTGAAATCGATCAGAAAAGGTTGATCATCTAGCAAAGATGTACTGCAAGGTTCTGGAATCATCAAAATTATAAGAAATTTTGCCAAGTCTTCATAAAGTTAGAAGCACTGTACACATAAAGATGTATATGGGAATACACACACGTGCGCGACACGTGCATTTGTATGTATCTCTCATCAGTATATAGATATACTAATTTACCAAATATATCAATTAGTAGGCGGTTTCCCGTCAAAATTTGTATCGTCATGTAATATTCAAAACATATTCTTTCACATGATTGGTAATAAGAGCTTCCATTTCATTTTTTGAAATTGGGGCGTTTCCAATACTGGTCTTTACCTTTAAGGTCCTCTCCGAGGGACCTGGTAATGAGGATTAATGCCTTACCAAAGGGCACTAGCACATCGACTTGGTTTCGAACCCGGGTCAGCGGATAACGAGACCACTGCTCTACCGACTGAGCTATCGCGCCTCCTGTGGTGTGTGTCGGGAAGGAATATAGGCCTATATAGTTTAAACCATGTACTTGTACTCGTTATATAATCCTACGCATTATCCGGATTAGATTGTACATTCATCCAACCAATATAGGATCAGATTATCAACCAGAAGACGAAGTTTTTAAAGGTCATTACATGTATTTGAAGCACCGTAAATGCTACTAGATCCAGTACGATTGTTATGTATGTGGTGTGTGTCGGGAAGGAATATAGGCCTATATAGTTTAAATGATGAACTTGAACTCGTTATACACTATAATCTAAAAGAAATTACATGTTTTTATCTGGATCAGGTTGTAGGCCTACAGTATTTCAAGCAGGATGGTGTTATTTTCCATAACGGAGGGAGGAAAACGTTTTCGAAGAACCACAGGGATATCTTGAAAATTATGTGATCCGGCATAAGTTGTGTGTACATTATTATGCGAGTATTTTTTTTTTAAAATTTCATTAGTTAAAAAAACATACACTGTTGGTCATAATGGTGGAATAATTTTTTTTTTACCGTAATTTATTGAATGATTTTGACAATGATTTATTCCTAATAGATCTAGATAATAGTATACATTCTCAGATTTTATTGAATGACAATTGGGGAGTGTTTGTTTTGTGTGACTGCTAAAGCATGTGTGTGCTACAATGCTAATCAACTAGGGGACCTACGTCCTCAAGTCATAACTGACAGTAATGGGGATTAATACCTCATAAAAGGGCACTAATATAGCACATTGACAAAGTTTTGATCCTGGGGACTCACAGTTACGAGGCCATTGCTTAGCCAATGAATCATGACTGTACGCAGCGGGCGCTAGGGTACGCCGACGCCCCCACTAAAACAAAAAAAAAAAGAAAATGCAATAAGTTTTCAATAATTCATTGCATTTTCCCCCAGTCCCCAACAGGAAAAATTCCTCTGTAGGGCCATGCATTATGGTTTAATGCATGCCCACATAGAATATTTTTTTAATGTTGGGGTCGGGGCGAAATGCAATGAATTATTGAAAATTTATTGCATTTTCTTTGTTTTTTTGTTTAAATTATTTTGTCAAATTAAACGGGGATCCCTCTTAAAAGGGGAACATTATTGCATTTTACATAAGACCCTTCTTATTCAAACACTTATTACAAAGGCCGGGGTTCGTCTTTTATGTTACCTTATTCGACGTTTATTCTTCTGTATACTTATCAAACTGTTAATGTATCCTTTATATACATATATATTTGTAATTGCATTGAATTAATTGAACCATTATGTACACCATGGTGATATTCGTTATATATAAGTTTGAAAGGCGCTTCTTTGTTATTAGTTCATTATTTGTGTGTGAAAGCAGAAAATTAAGAACTCATGATTACGAATATTTTGTATAAATCGGACAAATAATAAAGGAGTTACGAATGTTAAAAAAAAAGATATCTCTAAATCTATATGCGAATCTCAAATTGGCAATTTGGTCAGTGGATTGTGATGTAGTCGTGGACAATTCTTTCGTTTGTCGTGAAAAAGAATATCAGTAATTTCTGTTTTTCTCCTTAGTGCCTTCTCTCTTGGGGCACTCCTACATACAATTTATTATGGATAGCATATTATTTTATATATCTTATATGATCTGTGTTTGTATTTTGCGTTTGAAAAAAATAGAATCGCATTGAATTGAATATATTGTGAGAATCTCAGTTTGAATAGAAATTACATATTTGCACCCCAATGACGTACCTTTCTTTCAAAAAGAGCATTGACTGGAACGAGGTTTATAATGGGCAGTCCTATAAAGCTCTCAATGCTTTATCAGTCAATGGTTTCATAAACGAATAGTTTTGGAAAACAGGGAATCAAATTGCTGAGATCAGTATGTATCATGCGTGTTTCTATTTTGCAACAAAGTGAACGGTAATCATAGATCAGTATACGCTCTTAGAATGAATTTGCATTTGGAAGCTGCTGGTTGTTTAAAGAATTACCCGATTCTAGTCAATGTTTCAAAAAAATTTAGCGCCACAGGTTTTGACCATTAATCTAGGGGAAAATACAACATATATATATTTCATACCATCAAGCAATACATGTTGGGGAGGGGGGGGGGGGGGGTGGGGGGGGGGGGTGGGGGGGGGAGGGGGTATTCTGAAAACTTCTGATTTTCAGAATACTGAATTAGAGGTATGTCAATCATGGCATTTCAACCCACACATGAACCTTCAGCAACGACTTTCTCGGATCCAGTATACTCCATTTTGTACATACAGTTTGACATTGGCTGACCTAGGTTACTTTGTACTATATTATGTGGATGTTTGGGGGTGATTTGAACCATGTGCTAATTACGAACTGGTGTACAATCTACACAAGAACACAACTGTGTAAAGTACCATGACTAAAAAAACAACTTCCACCCCACATTAAACTCCATGTATCTTTTATATCAGAAGTACTATATGTTTCTTTCAACATAATTTCTACATATTTATCCTTGCACTGAGAAAATATATGGGATCTTTGGTTCTTTTCCCTGATTCCTTTTTTCATTTAAGAAATTAAAAGTACAAGACAGGATAGATTGTTAAAATCCATCACTATAACAATAATATATTTTGAACATTTTGGAGGACAGTGACACAAAAATGAAGAAACATAATATTATCTCTTAATGGAGTAAATAAATAAAGGTGATATTTATGTATAGTTGTAGTTCACCGAAGAAGATCCACGAAGAAAAAGGGAAGTGAACCCTATTCTTGTAATATGTAAATGACAAATCAAATACAAAGACATCCACACCCAGACCGGACCAGACAACCGATTACATTATCCACAGTGGCAGTCAGTTTGGACTCTTTAGAGTCGGTGCGAAGTCGGTTTGCCAGTGTGTCTGAGGTATTAATCATTTCTCGAAACCGACTTCAAACCGACCGATTCTCGGCGATTCAGGACAATGTAGGACAATTCAGGACAATGACAATGTTTCCGGACTGTTGTTGATCTGGTATCTTCGGTCAGTTGAACAACCCGTAAATCAAACATTTTCTATTTCGTATTTAGGACTCATTTTAAAGCTCCACTGTCCTACTTGTAGCTACTTGCTCCCTTTATATAGAAAACTTCCCCAATCGGTGCCTGTTGGTCCCCCATGATCCTCTATTTCTTATGTCATTTGAGAGCTGAGTTGATGAGATAGCCACCTGTCAGTGACCTCGCTGTGTGGTCTATTCCCTCCTAGCCAAACTAGTGCAGATAAGCTTTAAAGAACGAGGATGTTAGTTCATCTTCTTAACTGACATAATTCTGAGAAATGTATTCGATATGAGAATAATCGAAGTTTAAAATTTTGAGCAAAGGGCTCGAGTATGATGTGCTTATATGTACACGAAGAGGGACGAATTATTAGCACTTTGTTGATTGAGATATATACTGACAAATTTGGTTTATATCCTGCCAATTTTAGAGAAATGAAGCGAGTACTCTACATCAACAGGTTACAGCATTACACATGTAGAGTGTTAAAGAAAAGCGATCGTAGAGATCGTATTCTTTTATCTTTCTCTGACCCATTTCTTCTTTCTCTCTTGTTCATCTTTTCTCTCATATTTTTTAGTATTCGATGTGTATGTGCGTGATGGATGGGGATTGGTGAGGGGGGGGGGGGGTACACGTAATCCCATAGCTACAGCACTGGTTATAAATGAGACGTAATTAAATATTGATCCGCTATGTTCTTTTTCTTTCACGTAAATCTGAAACCCGGTTCATTTCAGGCCCCCAAAATACAGAGAAATGGCAAGCCAGTATTTCTATATTGTTGCAATAGGCACGCTTCTGAGGTCGAATATGGATATGAATGCAAAGTCCAATTTATAGAATGCTTTCATATAATCACGCTCGATTGCTCCTTAGAATAGTCCAAATAGATAACACTACTAAAGGGTACGGGCTAATTTACACAGTAGTTTTAATGTCATATAACAATAGATAAGTAACATGATGTTTGCCGGATGTTTGGAAAGGACGGTAATATCATATTGTGCAAAACGTTGTGGCTGTGAATTACGTTTAACATGGCGCTGTTTTCAGCAGCAGCAAAAGGAGACTTCCTGGAAATACAATCATTAATCGACTCGGAGAACAAGTCAGAGGATTCGGGAGGAGTTAATGTAAACTGTCCGGATGCGTCCGGCAAGACGCCTCTTCACATTGCCTCGGAAAACGGACATTTGCAAACAATTAAATGCCTTATCCATCATGGAGCAAAAGTGAATGTGGCCGATGCTAACCTACAGACATCGGTTCATTTATGCTCAAAGAAAGGCCATCTTGATGTGGTAGAGCTGTTAGTGAACGAAGGAGCAGATATTGATATTGGTGACAAAGACGGGTTCACAGCTCTTCACATAGCATCATTCGAGGGTCATCTTGATATTGTCAAATACCTTGTTAGTAAAGGGGCAGAGCTAGAGAGACTTGCTAAAGATTACTGGACCCCTCTACACCTTGCTTTAGCCAGTGGCCATCTTGAAGTCGTCTTTTCATAACGGAAAGTAATTTTTCATTCATATTGATCAAGATTAAGATCAATATCCGTCCGGTCAATTTCAGGTCAATAACACATTTCTAGTCAGAGTCCTAATGCCACTACTGCCCTAGTGGAATAAATCCTAGTCTAGACCTAGGCCACTGTATGTCATTAGCATTGCATAAATCATAATTGCCCATTAGGTTAGATCCAGAGGTCTATAACATAAACACTGGAGATGCATTGTGATATCTGGGGGGGGGGGGAGAAGAAGGATCTTAGAAGGATTGTGCCCCTTAAAATCTACATTTGGTCAATTTAACTTACACATTGAAATTCCGCGATGATCTTTTTAAACCAATTATTTATTCCTTTTGATTAGACTGAAGCAAATCAAATTTCAAGGTACAGGATTCAATTATAAATGCGGGGCACAGGCTGTTCAGTGTAAGATCTAGATCTATCCTAGCCCGGCTCACGAAACGCAGTCACTTCCTTGTGGTTGTTCCAAGAGACGGAGGGGCATATTTCAAAGTGGGGGACACCAACAAAAAAAGTGCACTTTCTGGGAAAAAAGGGCACCTTAAAAGGGAAATCTCAAAGCGAAAATATACAATTTTGTTTAGACATTGTTATGTACCCCGATATTGTGATTACATTATCAGGGATAATTTCAATATTTGTTTCTCTTTATACATCATATAAGATATTGCTTAGGCATCATACTTTGCAGTTGGGTGTGATGGTCTGAAAATTCATTTGCGAGCGAGGAAAACAATTAAAGAGTTGTGAGGTCGCAGTGCGAAAAATTACATCTAATAAAGAGGAAAAACCCAATCCTGATGTGGTTACAAGCACATAACGGAAGACTGAAAAGACCTTTGATAAGTAACATAATCATAACATCTATAAATGTGAGGGAGCATAGCGAGCCAGCTTTGGGGGAAATTGTTCTTAATCGTTTGAATTGACGGGCATGTTTAATGATGAGCAGAAAAGGGGACACTTATCAAAAGAGATAAGACATTAGAAAAGAAAAGGAGCACGTGTCAAAGTACAAAGGCTAATTATCACAGGTGAAAATGGGGGTACTTCTAATACACCTAAAAAAAATTGGCACTCACCAGGGATGAAAAAGGCACTTATGAGAATGGGAAATGAGCAATTGTCGACAGAAAAGAGGCACCCATCAGAATTTGATAGGGGCATTTATAAGAAGTGAAAAGGGACATTCATAAAAAAGGGTAAGGTTCCGTATCAGAAAGGAAAAGGGGTTTGTATCATTGTTAAAAGGATAAATTTCAGAGGTGAAAAGGGGCACTGACCATATATGAAAAGAGGACTTATCAGGAGGGGCAGGGGCACTTGTCAAAGTAAAACGTAAAACTCAGAATTGAATCGGGTCATTTACAAGAGGAGAAAAGGGGCACTTACTAGTATGAGAATGAAAAGTCGAACATATTGCTCCGATTGTCTCATTGGCTGTGAATTACGTTTAACATGGCGCTGTTTTCAGCAGCAGCAAAAGGAGACTTCCTGGAAATACAATCATTAATCGACTCGGAGAACAAGTCAGAGGATTCGGGAGGAGTTAATGTAAACTGTCCGGATGCGTCCGGCAAGACGCCTCTTCACATTGCCTCGGAAAACGGACATTTGCAAACAATTAAATGCCTTATCCATCATGGAGCAAAAGTGAATGTGGCCGATGCTAACCTACAGACATCGGTTCATTTATGCTCAAAGAAAGGCCATCTTGATGTGGTAGAGCTGTTAGTGAACGAAGGAGCAGATATTGATATTGGTGACAAAGACGGGTTCACAGCTCTTCACATAGCATCATTCGAGGGTCATCTTGATATTGTCAAATACCTTGTTAGTAAAGGGGCAGAGCTAGAGAGACTTGCTAAAGATTACTGGACCCCTCTACACCTTGCTTTAGCCAGTGGCCATCTTGAAGTCGTCGAGTATATCGTGAACAAAGGAGCAGGCATTGAAATTGGTGATAAAGATGGGTTTACAGCTCTTCACATAGCATCATTCAAGGGTCATCTTGATATTGTCAAATACCTTGTTAGTAAAGGGTCAGAGCTGGGGAGACTTGCTAATGATTACGGGACACCTCTACACCTTGCTCTAAAGGGTGGCCATCTTGACATCGCAGATTACCTTTTGACAAAAGGAGCCAACATTAACACGTGTGGTAAAGGTGGGTGTACAGCTCTACATACTGCATCCCAAACTGGAAATATTGATGGAGTGAAATATCTAACCAGTCAAGGAGCGGAGCTAGAAAGGAGCACTGACGATGGTTGGACCGCACTTAGTTTGGCATCATTTCGGGGACACCTTGATATTGTCAAAGTTCTCGTTAACGAAGGGGTAGATGTTGACAAAGCACGCAGGAACGGGATGACACCCTTGTGTCTTGCAACAGGAGGAGGCCATTTGGGTATTGTCGAGGTCTTACTGAACGCAGGAGCAGGCATTGATATTAGTGATAAAGATGGGATAACAGCTCTTCACATAGCATCATTCAATGGTGATCTTGGTATTGTAAAATCCCTCGTTAGTAAAGGGGCAGACCTGGGGAGACTTGCTAATGATTACTGGACACCTCTAGACCTTGCTTTAGACGGTGGCCAATTTGACATTGCAGAGTACCTTTTGAAAGAAGAAGCATCAAAGACCGTTAAGCCATTTATTGGGTTGAAAGGGGACCACTATGCCTCCCTTCGCCGTACTTTTGGTGGTGAGGCTTTCCCTAGCTATATGTCCCCATACTCTCGACCATACGATCCCCATCGTACCAATCCACGAGACAGCTCTAGCTCCTCGAAGAAGAGCATCGCAGAAGAGACAATGATTATTAGTCTCAACGAGTGTTCCATTAAGGTTCCATTTTCACCAGACGATGTGGACATATCCAAATATAATACTATAACAGCAGAAGCATTGACAAGCATTCCACCTGACTTAAACCTGGAAAAAGACGAAGTTATTATCTCGGTTGGGCTTAAGCTATCACCTCCTGGTCTTCAGTTCAAAACTCCGGTGGAAGTCAGGGTCTTGCATAGTGCTATTTTCAGCAACCCAGACGAGGTAGAAATTGTGCTATACACCCGAAGGACTGGTAAGATCTTCCCTTTACCATAGATCCTATATTTCCATATAAATTCCTTTCCCTTCCGTTCCTCTCATTTCCCCCTCTTCGTCTAATATTCTAAAATTCTTTAATTAGGTGATACGTACGAAGTCTACGTATCACCTATTTATTTCTACACTTTTGTTTATTATTTATTATTCTTCCTCGAATTTGTTCGCGGGGTATCTCAAAACTGAATAAAGCCATTATCATGAAACTTGCCATGATGATAGATCTTAGTCTAACTTAGAACTGCGTGACTTTTTGTAGAGTCAAAGTTATCGTGACGTCATCCAGGCGCCATTTTGTGAAAATCGACTTATGATCATATCTTCATAACGGAAAGTAATTTTTCATTCATATTGATCAAGATTAAGATCAATATCCGTCCGGTCAATTTCAGGTCAATAACACATTTCTAGTCAGAGTCCTAATGCCACTACTGCCCTAGTGGAATAAATCCTAGTCTAGACCTAGGCCACTGTATGTCATTAGCATTGCATAAATCATAATTGCCCATTAGGTTAGATCCAGAGGTCTATAACATAAACACTGGAGATGCATTGTGATATCTGGGGGGGGGGGGGGAGAAGAAGGATCTTAGAAGGATTGTGCCCCTTAAAATCTACATTTGGTCAATTTAACTTACACATTGAAATTCCGCGATGATCTTTTTAAACCAATTATTTATTCCTTTTGATTAGACTGAAGCAAATCAAATTTCAAGGTACAGGATTCAATTATAAATGCGGGGCACAGGCTGTTCAGTGTAAGATCTAGATCTATCCTAGCCCGGCTCACGAAACGCAGTCACTTCCTTGTGGTTGTTCCAAGAGACGGAGGGGCATATTTCAAAGTGGGGGACACCAACAAAAAAAGTGCACTTTCTGGGAAAAAAGGGCACCTTAAAAGGGAAATCTCAAAGCGAAAATATACAATTTTGTTTAGACATTGTTATGTACCCCGATATTGTGATTACATTATCAGGGATAATTTCAATATTTGTTTCTCTTTATACATCATATAAGATATTGCTTAGGCATCATACTTTGCAGTTGGGTGTGATGGTCTGAAAATTCATTTGCGAGCGAGGAAAACAATTAAAGAGTTGTGAGGTCGCAGTGCGAAAAATTACATCTAATAAAGAGGAAAAACCCAATCCTGATGTGGTTACAAGCACATAACGGAAGACTGAAAAGACCTTTGATAAGTAACATAATCATAACATCTATAAATGTGAGGGAGCATAGCGAGCCAGCTTTGGGGGAAATTGTTCTTAATCGTTTGAATTGACGGGCATGTTTAATGATGAGCAGAAAAGGGGACACTTATCAAAAGAGATAAGACATTAGAAAAGAAAAGGAGCACGTGTCAAAGTACAAAGGCTAATTATCACAGGTGAAAATGGGGTACTTCTAATACACCTAAAAAAAATTGGCACTCACCAGGGATGAAAAAGGCACGTATGAGAATGGGAAATGAGCAATTGTCGACAGAAAAGAGGCACCCATCAGAATTTGATAGGGGCATTTATAAGAAGTGAAAAGGGACATTCATGAAAACGGGTAAGGTTCCGTATCAGAAAGGAAAAGGGGTTTGTATCATTGTTAAAAGGATAAATTTCAGAGGTGAAAAGGGGCACTGACCATATATGAAAAGAGGACTTATCAGGAGGGGCAGGGGCACTTGTCAAAGTAAAACGTAAAACTCAGAATTGAATCGGGTCATTTACAAGAGGAGAAAAGGGGCACTTACTAGTATGAGAATGAAAAGTCGAACATATTGCTCCGATTGTCTCATTTTCGCTCGCGTGAACATTGCCACCACAAACCACTGACCTCTACCTCCTGGACGGATCATCGCCCATTCCCATTCACTATACGTCACGTACTAAAAGGGTGTATTGTCTGACCGTTCATGAATATTCATGTTTTTGCTAAACTCGGCAAAATGTTTGCTTTTACTAAATGGAAAAATGACGGTGGGGGGTTGGATGAAATGGATATAATGAACCAAGCAGAAATGATCCATGATAATTCATGCTTCTTATCCTTCGTGTGCTTGACCTATAATCTTAAAATCGCTTGGCAAACTGAGTCCAAAGTTCCACTTGTTTCACATGTATACAATAGGCAATGACGAGCTTGCAACCTATTTTGATCAAATTAAGGTGGGTGAACTTTCAAAAGTCAATTGGACATGAGGGTTCCAATGAAAGAGCTAGTGATAACGTAAGTAAGGATGTGCTTTTCGTTTAAAAAAAAAAAAAAAAAATTAACGATTTTTTGGGGTATTGAATTCCATAGGCTAACATGTATGGCTGCTGACTCTGACGATAGGGGACGTTGTGAAATGAGACTAAACGGAGCTATATGTTTATGAGAATGGGGAGGGGCTTTTTTAATGGGGGCACTTATCATAAGGAAAAGGGACACTTATAAGAAAGGAAAGGGGGAACAATCTTGTGAAAATTTAATATGCTCTTATCTGAGTTAAAAAGGTGTAGTTAATATAAGAGAAAGAGGCACTTCTATAAAGGAAAAGGGGCAGTTGTAAAATCAAAAGGGGCACCTCTCATATGTGAATAGGGCAATTTTCAGAGGTGAAGGGGGCGCTTATCAAATGTGCAAAAAGGGCGCTTCTCGTATCTAAAAAAGGGGTACTTACTAAAGTAAAACAAAAGGGCACTTATGAGAACGAAAAATGGACACATATTGCAAAGGAAAACTGGTACGTGTCCAAAAAAAAAAAGGGGGACTTATCAGAGTTGGAAAGGGGAAGGGCACTTTTACAAATTAATAGGAGCACTTTTCCTATGTAAAAAAGGGCACTTCGTACACTTTTAGGGTACTTCAAAAAGCATATTGCTCCGATTGTCTCATTTTCGCTCGCTTGATCACTGCAGCTCAAACATAGCTCGTTCGACGTCACTACCAAACTAGCTAATCAGCTGTCAATGACGTCATTTTGAATGCGGCGGCAAATATATTTTGTGAAATTATCGAGAAATGGACTATTTCTAATTGAGAACTAGTTTTATTTTTGGATGGAAACGCAGCCATTGTTATCTTGACATTCATTGAAGTCATCAGAATAGGGTAAGTTACGTCTCAGATGATTCAAGAGGTCTATTTTGGAGATAAATTTTCAATTTCTTAGAATGTTCCACTGTGTTGCAGGCTACCGGGTGTATGCCATTGGGTGTGATGTGTTCGCGCGCAATGGCGCGAATTATACATCCTTCTTCTTCTTCGCTATAAGTACAGACCACCGCGCCGTCGGGTGTGAACATTCCTCTCCTTCTCAATACAATAACTTTCACCTGCCTAAGTTATTCAAACCACACGGAATCGTGGCGTCTCGCCACTTCCATTACGTAATCATTAAGAGGATCCGCATAATTATACAACATTTTCCTGCTATACGCTGTACCGCAGGAAAATACAAATCTCCCTGGTATACCTTACAGTCCAAACGATAAATATGTGCCTTAAACGAAGCAGGCGACAATCGGCGTAGCAGACGACACTTGACAGTAATTTTGTATGTGAGATTGCTTTGCTAAATATAAATTACTTTGTTAATAAATATCAACTAAAATTTCTTTTACATATCTTTAAACCATCATTGATATTTAATCATTCATGAGTGAGTAAAAGAAACATACCAAACTATATAATTATATGAAATACTTGGAGGCAATTAGGGGAGTTTGACGTGATGACCGATTGCACCCCTCTGTTAATAACCGAATAGTCCATGGTGTGTCATGAATATTCATGTTTTCGCTTACCTCGGCTAAATGTTTGGCAGACTGAGTCCAAAGTTCGACTTGTTTCACATGTGTATTATAGGCAATGGCGAGCTTGCGACCTATTTTGAAAAATTACGGTGGGTGAACTTTCAAAAGTCAATGAGACATGAGGGCTCAAATGAAAGAGCTAGTGATAACGTACGTCGGGGTTGATGTGCTTTTCGTTTAAACAAAAAATGAATTTTTAACGATTTTTTTTTCTAACATGTTAGGCGGCCGACTCTGACGATAGGAGGCGTTTCGAAATGAGACTAAACGGAGCAATATGTGTGTGTGTGTGTGTGTGTGGGGGGGGGGGGGGTTCCATACGGCTAATATCCGTGAAATAAAATATAAAAATCGTAATCCGCTTAGTTGCCATGGGAATTTTGCACACACTGCGGTTTCTGTAACAAGTCCATATCTACTACTGATTATTGGCGGTAATCAAGCTATGAACTGAACTGTCAACAAAGTGCGAGAGGTTTTGCAATGAAATAATCTATGGTGAATTTCTCAATGCTTATAGAAATATTACAGTCGACTAATTAAATTGCAGTGCATTAAATCAATTAATGTTCTTTGGTCAGACAAAAAACAAAGGGAAGGGTTAAGGGAAGATATGTTGTGACATTGCAGAGAGCACATGACTGCCACGACGAACACATCACAATTATGACAGAGATCTTCCCACACAATTAATCTTGTCTTACTGTTTCTCTGGGAATGTTCTACTTCACTGAGTTTTACTTGATAAACTTCTATTAGAATAGAAAATCACTTTAAAGAAAATGTTTCAGTCTTTGTGCTTGACAAATTTACAGTCGCCATTTTCCATATTCTTACGGAAAGATCGTGGGGAATTGAGGAAATAAAAAAAAAAATTATGCATGATCTGATACACAAAATGGTTTGTTAAAAGCCAATCACCAAACATCAATTGACATTTTTTTTAACGACATTGCTCATAAATAAACAATGACCCTCCAACAAAGCTTCCCAGCCAATCCACAAACTTTACACAAAATACTTTCCTTTCTTCATTATACTAAATCACAGAGCGTTGACAGTTCACTGCGTAACAAAATTAACACGGTCCCCTCTTTCTATTTGTGTTTTATTGAAAGGGTCTGAAGAATTTTCAAGGATAGTTCCTGCTTCTGACAAAGCTGCTCGGTGTGTAGTCGCAAAGAATTACCTTACTCTGTACTTAGACCATTTCTCGGAATGGTGGATTATCTCCTTAATCAGGAGATACTTCATCGGTAAACGGCTCATCTGTACGCCATACGCTCCCCTTTCAACATCCAGAGACGTCATTAACTACATCTTGCTCAATATTAAAGACGACTTCTGCGGCATGAAAGAGGTAGATTTATCATGAATTAACAGTTCGGCATAATTATTGTAGCTGAACAAGAATTTAAATGAAATAAATGTTAAAATGGACAGGAAATCCTTTAGTCAGTCCATGCAATTAATATATATTATATTTTTGTTTGTATATTAAACACTGGAATTGGGACGGAAAGTTTTTTACCATGTTTATTTAAATAACTTTTTTTTGTGTGTCCCCGGTTCTCCAGTGGTAACGATGTCAATACTTTTTTGTGTAACGTTTTCTGAGCAGAGGGGTTCGCGCACGGAAGGGGAGGGAGGGGGGACGGGGTGGACACAACAAATATCAAAACAAAACCACAAATATAATATTGAAACCCGATTAATGTTTCACATCTTGAAGTAAATAATCAGTTCGAGACTCATACAAAAATTCATCCATAATTGCCGCCCCGGTGTATCTAAGTACCTTGCAATTGCTGCAGTACATTGCAGTGCCCTCTATCTTGAAGAACAGCATTGTTGCAATTATTGCAACTATTATTAGTAGAAGTATATAATTATTGTCATTAT
This sequence comes from Strongylocentrotus droebachiensis, assembly GCA_035222895.1. Lineage (NCBI taxonomy): Eukaryota > Metazoa > Echinodermata > Echinoidea > Camarodonta > Strongylocentrotidae > Strongylocentrotus > Strongylocentrotus droebachiensis. The sequence continues at coordinate 25,435 of JAVYIG010010680.1, read as the reverse complement.
CATTGTGTCAATATGGATCCATATATGTTCAACCTTTTGCAGGATACCATACGAGACTACCAGGTATCCTTTCCGGGTGAGCAGTACTGTGTATATTGGGGACAAGGACCCCTTTTGGTCAGACATTTGGAAAACGAAGACGAAGTGTCAACACAGGTAAGAATGTCATTATAATTGAATATAATATTATATTACACATATCGTCAATAAAGCGAGCTTCACTGAAACGTTTATATTTCCTATATCTTGTAACTCTATGCTGAGATTCATTAAAATTAAAATCCATACAAGTTAAAATCAAATAGTGATCACTGAGAGCAATGTTGTCTAGTACGTGATGTTCAGGGATTGAAGTAAATATTAAATCTCTATACATTTAGAAGACTTACATGTTACCCGAGTAGATTTTCTAAGAATCTGGTTGAGTGCAAAGGAACATTCAATCACAGATAGATGATTATCATAAACAGTATTATTTAATTGATAGTCAACATATAAGTCACCAAGAACCACAACGTCTTCTTATTCCGTTTTCTCAAAAAGATCATACATTCTGAAATAAAAATCGATACTTTCATCCTGTGGTCTATATATACACTATTGGTCATAAAGGTGGAATAGTTTAGGTTTACCCATATTTATGCAACGATTTTGACAATGATTTATTCCTAATAGATAATAATAATAATAATACTCAGTTTTTATATAGCGCTTATTAGGATTACTAAGCGGTTCCGAACTTGGAGATTATTACCCCGGCTTTAGATGTGCTGCCATTGCGGCGCTCTATCATTTCAAAGAATTAATTCCTGGCAGGTACCCATTTACATCACCTGGGTTGAGTGTGGCAAATGTAGATCAATGTCTTGCCAAAGGACATTAGTGCCGCGGTGGCATTTTATTGAATAATAATTTGCGAGTGTTTGTTTTGCGTGACTGCTAAAGCATGTGTATGTTACTATGCTTATCAACTAGTAGACCTACGTCCTTAATTCATAACTGACAGTAATGAAGATTAATGCCTCACAAAAGGGCACTAATATAGCACATCGACACGGTTTTTTTCCTGGGGCCTCACAGTTACGATGCCATTGCTTTGTTACTGAATCATGCCTGTACCCAGCGGGGGGCTAGGGTAAGGGGCAGCCCCCAAAACAAAACAAAGAAAATGCAATAAATTATCAATAATTCATTGCATTTCCCCCGGTCCCCAACAGAAAAAAAATCCTCTGTACGGCCATGCATTATGGATCAAGGCATGGCCACACAAAGGATGTTTTTTCAGCTAGGGACCGGGGGAAAATGCAACGATAATTTCGTAGGGTGTTAATTGATGGTTATCTCTGATTGTCTTAGGAACTTGAAGAATGTGCTTTCTTTCACATGACGACCCATCGGATGCCGTTCACTCTTCAGCCACGTGAAGTATCTGAAGTTCCCGTCAAATTTATCTTGAAGCAAAAGATCACCAAGCGTATCGCCTTCAAAGTACTGTACAGCGGTAATATCAAGGACATGAATTCCTTTCTTTTCAAGCGTTTTAAATAAGTTGTGTAAGAAAGATTATTGATATTGGACAAAATGCTCCCGAAAACAAAATATTGAACTCCTTAACAGTTCTGTCGATCCTGGTCTCATTTTCTTACGGCAAGTGAAAAAAGATTCTACTACTGCTCGTACCAGTGAATTTGACCCCACTTCAGTGGAATTATGCTAGTGCGGTTATATTGGGCAATACAGTATATATATATATATATATATCCATAATATATTAAATGTACATTATTTTACGTGCAATACTAATGGCAAGTGGCAAATGGCAAGTGACTCCAATTTGGAATAATTATTATTTTAGGCTAATCGCTTCTCATCACGTTGATATCATGTATTCACAATTCAGATGTGCCGCATGAGAATCCAGTTACCCAATCAACTCCGACAGGATCTGCATCGTCCAAAGGCAAAGCTGAACCAACTGATGTTGGACAGGGAATATCAAAAAGTAAGATTTAAAAAAAGTTATTAATACTATTATTTTTATCTTCGTTTGTTTCATTAACAACCTTTTTGATATGAAGAACATGGTTTCACGAAACCATCATGGTACAACTGAAAAACGTGTGTCAAAATTAACACGCATTCAACGTGATGTCGGCGATGTCCTTACTGTAAAGAGATGATTTTTAAAACAAATCGAAAAAACTACATTATATTTGTGCTATATCCTTATTTGATTCTGATTTCATTATTGCATTATAGCATCTCAACTTTCCGAAGAGCTGACGAGAAGCGAGCATCATCTTGAAACGATAGGTTCAACATCACCTGAGCCTGCATACCCATATGGTAAGACTATGGCCCATCAGGAGCGGTTCTTGAGGAATACATAATATAAATATTATTGTTAATTTTTAGAGGGCGCAGGGGGGGGGAGGTGCAGGGGATGGGGTCTTCTAGCAATCATTTTCTACATGTGCTTTTGGGGGGAAGGGGGGGGGGGGGCCTCTAGAACCGCTACTGCGGCCTAAATTCTTGTAATTGGCCTTTCTTTTAAATATCCTTATCAATGTATTTGTACACCGTATAGTATTTAATCTTTAAATTTAACTATTTCATCTCTTCGCTACATGGTCCATGATTGTATCTCAATCATGTCAATAAACCAAACGTATACAATATAATTCAAAGGGCTGACTTGCGAGAGATAACGGATCAGACAGTTTTTTACAGCACAGGTCGGAGTCTGATTTTAATATTTTTCGAAAAGCTTTTTTTACGTTGCTTTTTCAGACGGAAGTAGTCATTCTGATGTTCTTACAAGAACTAGGCCGTTGACTCCACCATCAATAGAGTCACCGTCATATGAACATGCCTATCAAGTCACACGTAATTTGGTATTAACAGAAACAGGAGCAATTGGTAAGGAGCTGATAGATAAAGTCGTGTTCTGGGCTCTGTAACAACGAAAAAGTCAATTGTATTTACCCAAAATTAGTCTTATCCCCACAATCAATCGTTACTTTAAGACGAATCCTGACTGACATTTGATTTCGTATTTCAGATAAAAACGAACGTAAATCCGTTGGCAAAACATTAATCTATATAATTATGCAACACTCGACCCCTGTGTAATAAGCGGGTGGGCTACCTGGAACGGTTGTTGGAACTTAACTTTGGAAGCCCATAATTGTAATTTTGATATACGCTCATTTCCTTTACACGCTTTTCGGAAATCTGAACGATGTTATTGATTTACGAATATCATTTGTTCTATCGTTTTGTTTTAAGCTCCTACATCATCGACAGAGCCCGTCCGTTCATTAGAGTCTGCAGCAGAGGGGACAATTGGAGTGTTAGCCCCACAAGCAATTGTGGCAAACATTGTCCAAGAATTAGTTCCGGGACCTTCAGCAGATCCATTGCACCAGCGTTCTGGGAGCGTCAATATCTACGTCCGAGAGATGGTCATCAACAATCCCCAAGGAAATAATCCTCGAGGAAATACTGCTGCCCATGCTCCTGTTGCAATTGCTTCCATAGTACCTCCTAGGCTACAGCATGAGTTGCGTTGCCGGTTGAACAGAGATAGCCCAGTCTTTGATGACTGGAGGGGCCTTGCCATTCAGCTAGGACTTGGAGACTACATACAATCCCTGGAGCAGTACAAGAACCCGACTGAAGAACTACTCGTTCTTGCTGAGATTCAAAAGAAGATTCTGAACCTTGTGGACTTGGCCAAGGCGTTCGAACGCATGAATCGTGGGGATTGTCAAGAGCTCTGCGAAAACTTTGCGTCTGAGAATACAAAGTCAGCTGATCCTCGGAAGGATCGAATGAAAGATGATGACACAGACACCAGTGATTAGGGAGCAGGCTCAATCTGTTTCATATCACCCTTTAATCCAGGGTCTATGGCTCGTTATTCAGACAACATATGAACATAGCACTATATGGTTGTTGTAGTCCACCACTATTAATTCAACTTCCTGTCATTTCTCATGGTTTTTGTAATTCAACAACTACCTGTCATTTGGTTGTTGTTTTGTAAATCACAATCAATATATTTGCTCGAAAAATAATAAAGGTATACTCTTATTCATTTAAGACTTATCCTAAAATCATGTGAAAAGAAAACTTCTCAGACCAATTTTCTGTTTTAATCCACCTTTTGGGACAAAAGTCTAAATCCAGCGTCGAAGTTTAAATATTATAACAATTCTGGCCTAAAAAATTGACCAAACATTGGTTAAAGAGAACATATGCATCTTTGTTGGGCATATTACCATCCAGTATTGCGTAAATCCTATCCAATTTTGAGTACATTATTCCCAGTATTGTGTAAAGGCTTACCCTCTTGTTAAACGATTCGCTGCATCAAGATTATTGATTGACTTTACAAGAACGAAGCAGTGAGATTCACTCTTGGAATATTCATCGATTTTAAGAAAGCAATTTTGACACATTTAATCATAATATACTACTAGCAAAACTCTCTAATCATGGCAATCGAGTTTAAACGTTTGCATAGTTTAATGACGATCTTAGTAACAGATCAATGTGCAGCTGTTTGCCGATGGTTCTATCATAATTCATACTTCTCCGGCTGACCAGGGTGAAATTAATGTGGATGGTGTAATTAACAACACACACAAAAAATTGGTGTATTGCTAACATAGTTACAACTAATTCATTGAAAACTTATTTCATGTTGATAAGCAGAAAGATTAAAAATAGGTATTAAATGGTAAACTGAAAATAGCTGGAGAGGAAATCAAAGAGGTTGATGTTGCAATATTATTTATGATAAAAATCTGCCATGGAATAGTCATAATCGTTATGTTAATCAGTGTATCAGGAAAGTTAGAGTGTTATTTAGATTGCGACATTTTGTTCCTAGGCGCACTTTGACATTGTCCATTATCATATAAAACGTGGATGAAACCACAAACGTGGCGAAAAGCTATATAAGGTTACTCTCTCTCTAAAAAGAAAGAGTGAATTTTTACTCTATTTTCACTTTATTGGGAGTGACGTCCGTGATCACTCGATTTTTAGAGAGTTACCAATAGGCATATTGTATTCACAGAAAACGGCAGTTCGTGCTTTTTTTTGCATTTAGAGAGTGAAGAACTAATACAGCTCAACTCCTTTCATGTTCGATTCGTTTGATACATATTTGCCTCATATTTTGACAGATTACTGTGATGTTCTAGAATCTAGAGTATAGCTACTCCACAAGGCAAACAGAAGGTGTCTCTTGTATGCGGTTAGTTACTTGATTACCTATTAGTGTCAGATTATGTTACAACACGTACATTTGTTGGACAAATCATAGCCTTTGAACAAGGCCACATGTCTCATAGACGCCGAGCGACTAATTAAAAAGAGACTAATCGCGAAAGCCCGAGTGAACGACAAAGCGAGAATCACAGCCAGTTAGCCTTTGGTAATCTAGCTGGTTGGGATTTATTATGTTAACCTTTGTTTCCGACTGGAATTCTCTACCGAAATGGTAAAACGTTGAGGAGTATCCCAGAAGAAGAATAAGAAGTAGCGTCCAATCACCGAACGTATCCTCGCATTACGTCAGCATATAGTATCCATCACACACACACGCACACACACACACACACATACACACGGAGTAAACTGTACGTATAGTACAAACATGGACCTACTAACTATGAACTGACGTTCATAGTTCACACACACACTGACATTCGGGCTAAGACCACTGACCTCTACATGGAACGAAAACGAGACTGGTTCATTTTATATACAGGGAAAAGTCTAATTATCTCACTTATGATTGTTAGCATAAGTCATCAAATGCTTTCTTTTTCATTGTAATTTTGCATTTTAAATAAATTTGAATGTGATATTTTGTATCTAACAATTATATGTTCATCTCATAAGCAAAACGTATTTACGTCTTTTACCTTTTCTTACATGTTTTGATAATGAACGAATCACGAACGAAGCCAACTGGGGGATGGCCGTTCTAATTGGTCAATAAATCCAATGCTATGAATAATTCATGCGGAGCAGTAATATCTAGATTGCAAATGGCTCTCGTGGCGGTCGCGCGTTCACCCCGGGTATCTAGACTCATCTCAACCGCTTAGCCAGAGTCGCGAGGCCTTGTCAAAAGGCTAGACAAATCATGAATAGAAAATTCATGCAAATATTTTGTATAATTATGTACACAAATTATATTTCATATTATCAGTTTGTATCTTGTAAGACATTGTTAAAGTTATCTATTTTATTTAGTATTGATTGTAATGGTAAATTAATTTCTTAGTTTTAGTTTTTATGCTTTCTGAGGGTTACCTCAAAAATACATTTGTGTACATTGTTTAGCTGTAAGGCGTTAGGATCGTCTAGCTCATATGATATGATCCGGCCCATTTTTACCAACTCATATTTTATCTTCTTGTACATATAAATATCGTTGTATGAAATGAATGGTACTTATTTGCGGTCTACCTACGCACTCTGTAGTTTGAATGAGCAAACATGTAAGTTAAAGTCCATTTGCCAGTCCGCTCAATGAGATAGACAGCCAGTTCTAGCCCAATACAAAAATTAACGTGAAAATCACGTCAATATCAAGGTATCGACTTAAAAAAGATTGACGTTATTTAAAAAGTGTAAGTGCGCGTGTGTGTGGGGGTGGGTGCGCGTGTGTGTGTGTTTTCAGGGGATCCAATATATCCTTCAAAGTTGAATTTTTTGTCAGTTTTTGCATTGCTGTGATGTACAGCCACAAGTGTTCCTTCTGACACTGGTTAATGGGCTTTTGAAAAGGTGTGCTGGAAGAGGGGGGGGGGGGGTGTCTCACGGCGCGAGAGACCGCATTTTCACTGCAAACAGCGCATGCGCGTTACACCAACACCCATAATTCTGATATAAAGTCTTCATTGCGACTGAAATCTCCCTTTCAGAGGTATAGCTCACCGGAGATGATCATAATTAATTCTCCTCCAGGCTTACAACTATATAGATATAGAGAGAACATTCAATTCATCGTTCATCAATCTTTTACTATTCCGAATAACTTTGAGAGTCGCATGCATGATTGTGTGAAGAATCATCGTTATGCTCGAGAAAGTGATGAAGTATGTATCGCCGTTGAATTTAAAGTCTTTCAAACGTAGCTTTTATTGAAGAAAAAAACCTGGCAAATCTGGAAGAGAAACATCAAACGAGGAATCTTTCTCCTATCGCTGAGAGGAGGAAAAGGAGTCATCATGCCTTTTTTCCCTTCAGTAAGATTTCAGTTTGCCATCATCTGTTTCTTATGCGTTTTATTCCGAAGAGAAACGCTTGCAGGTAAGTCCAAGATGTTTTTCGATCTTTTTCGATCGTATGGTTGTAAGATAAAGATGATTGTTCAAACGGATGTGACGAGTTATTCCATAGAAACTTATAATATTAATAATAATATCACATTTACAAAGCGCCTGTTCATTAGATTCAAAGCGCATATAAACAAGAATTACTAACAAACAAACGAAATAGGGAGAACATTATCATACGAAACTTATATTAATTAAAAACAAGGACTATTTCGCCAAATAAAGGACAAAAACAAATTTGTTTCGAGACACATCTTGAAAGCTGGGAGAATATGGCAATTCTATAGCTGGAGCAGCTTAAGAAAAAAAACTTCTTTGCAAGTATGTCCAGGGCACTGCAATATAAAAATCAACTTGCGATCATGATAACAAAAATGTATCTCTAGTCTTGCTCAATTGATGATATCTTACCATGGATTATTATATGTAACTTGAATTACTTGCATGTTGCTATTTATAGTACAGATACAATTGAAGTAAGTACGATTTGTGGAGATAAAAATAGTTGTAGTTTTTCTGTTAAAGGGCCCACATCATGTCACATCGTTGACCAACGCTTTATCTTAGAAATTAAAAATACAATCTTATTTGCAAATCATAACCCAAAACCTTACCCCAATCTCGAAATCTAACCGTAATTTCGAAGAGCGGCGGAGCGTCTTTCAAAGTGTAGGGGGGGGGGGCGGGCACCTACAAAGGTTAACTACAAATTGACAACAAATACAATTTTAAGACATTTGTATCGTATCCGGACACCTACCCCCTGGACCTCCTAGGAGGTAGTTGTCCGGGGGGAGTTGTCCTAGGTGGTAGTTGTCTGAGGGTAGTTGTCCGGGGGTTGTTGTCCCAAGGGGTATTCGTCCAAGAGGGTGGTTGCCCTAGGGGGTAGTTGTCCTAGGGGGTAGTTACCTGGGGGCGGTTATCTGGGGATGGATATCCAGTGGTTATCTGGGGTGGATGTCCAGGGGTTAAGGGTCCTAGAACCCTCTGATCATAACGACAACAGGGATTTGCTTGTTATACAGTGTGTCCCAGAAAAAACCGAAACCGGATTTCATGGCAGAAATTTTCTACTATAATGAATAATTATATATACATGTATGAAAAGCTTTGCCTTTCATTTGATGCACAAACTATTATTCATTATTCACGCATGATTGAATTAAATTAATGGAAGTGGTGCTACTAATTTTTCACAACAGGGATTTGCTTGTTATACAGTGTGTCCCAGAAAAAAACCGAAACCGGATTTCATGGCAGAAATTTTCTACTATAATGAATAATTATATATACATGTATGAAAAGCTTTGCCTTTCATTTGATGCACAAACTATTATTCATTATTCACGCATGATTGAATTAAATTAATAGAAAGTGGTGCTACTAATTTTTCATTTGCTCCCCAAAATTGCAACTTTTATTAAGTTTTTAGGGAATCATAGGTGATCATTAAAAATGAAAAAGCATCATATACAAATCCTATTTTTTCTCTTTTAAATGACACCTCATGCGTAAAAATGAAGTAATATGAAAAAAGCTTGATTTCCGCCCAAAGTATTGGATAGTTGAGTGATAACAATTAAAATGTCTTAACATCGCAGCTGAAAATGGTTTAATTCGAACAACAGACCGAGTGTGTGGTCGACATAAAGTTTAAATCCAGTTTATTCAGTGAGTACTTGTTTTATGTAATATTTGGTAAAGTTTATTAAAGGCACTATAGGGCCTACTTGATCACTACTAACATACATGTAAATACACTGTTTCCATTAAATTTGGAATAAATTTTCATTTTGTTTTATATGGATGATTGTGACAGTTTGATTTATTTTTTCATAGACGAACTTTATTTCTAAACAGATCTTTGCAGATCAATGTCTATGAATCTTTGAATTGATGATTATCTTTCTGAGGGCATGAAAACTTTATCTATCAAGAATGGCTCATCTTCTCACAATCATTTCATGAAAAGAGGTGCCAAAAATTTGACAAACTTTACGGACATCAGTGTAGTTGAAAAGGTATCCATCGGTACAGTAATAACATGTAAATGTAAGTTGTACAAACCCACGTCTTCCTGGTAATACATGTACCTATTTGTTATCAAATTATCGCAAAAATGCTTAGGGTGGTCCGATTTGCGTCTTTGATGTAGTGTACAGCAGAGAAATAAAAGTAATGAATAATTGAAAGAGAAGACATAAGCGAAGAGAGACATAGAGAATATGTATATGGGTGTCCATTCCACTTTAGAATACAACATTTCCCCACTCTAAAAGGGCAAGGAGTATCTCCCCTCTCGGCCTAGTCAATCTGCCCCCTAAAATGTTGACCATCTAGTAAGCCTACATCGTTTCTTTCAACCTGGGGTGCCGCGAGAGAAATAGGACTTATATTACAAAAATAGTCATACAATAAACGTCGATTTTTAGAAGACCAAAGATTAGAAACCGCTAGGGAATGTAATTCCTCTAGGAAATAGCATTTTGAAGGTAATAAAGAGTCTTTTCAATTTGAAAAGGTATTTATCGTACAAACAACACTATCGCAGCTCTTGGGCTGAAATTGCAGTGGAAGTTACAGTTACAGGTGTTGTGGCGTAGTGGATAAGTCGTCGGACTGTGAATCACAGGTCCACGGTTCGAGTTCCGTCGCGGCACTAATGTCCTTTGACAAGACATTAATCTACACTTGCCACTCTCCACCCAGGTGTTAAATGGGTACCGGTATAGGAAGGAATTCCTTAAATGCTGTGAGCGTCGAAATCGGCAGCCTATATAGACGGGTAATGTTGGAGCGTCTCGAGGACCTTGCAAGGTCGATACGTGCGCTATATAAGAATAAAATATTATTAGTATTATGATACATGATATAAACGTAACCCAATGATATACACAATGATACACAGGTGTATTGGGCGCCGAGTGTTACCCTAGTTTTTCGTAATAAAATCACCTCATTGTGTTACAAAATTTGTACCTAATTTATTTTGTTACAAATGATTTGTACCGAAATCATTTTGTTACAACAATTTTACCAAATTCATTTTGTAACAAATAATGTGGTACAAATTTTGTAACAAAATGAGGTGATTTTATACCGAAAACTAGGGTTTTAACTGGCGAATGCAGAGACCGTTAATTCGAAGTTTTATCGACTGCATCGACCATAACGCACTCACACCTGTATGGGGGCGCCAAGTGGTTTGACGAAATAAAGGACTGAAATGTTGCTGAATTGTATATCGGACATGAAAACTATTCCACAATACTGACCCATTAACTGATCGTGATTAGATATTTTCATGAAATGTTGTGTCTACAACCGGTACTCGTTTTCCCGAAGGCTCATAATTCCGAAAAAGATTGAATGTCATTTAGGTAAAATTTAATTCAGTCTACCTCTTTTGTAGCACAAGGCTGACCGCGATTAAAAAAATTATATATTTATGAAAGAAAATATAAATGATTGTATTATACATGGATGCCTTGAACAATTTTTCAGTCACATCTTTTAAGATATTTTTACTATAGGATTTCCCGGCCAAATTCGCGAGTTTGTCATTCAAATTAATTTGTCTTGCGTTCAAATTCGACGGTTTTAGTGCAGTCAGGTATATCTCGGGTTTATATTCCCTTTTCTAGTTTTCAAGTCTATGGAATTGTCGTTAGAATCTACGTATGTTTCATTCAAATTAATGAACAGTGTGCTTCTTTCGCTATTTGGTCATTCGATTTGGCGCAACACGATTTTCTGACAACGCGACGGTGTACTTCTAGCATTCTAATTCATTTGTAGCATTCAAATTAGCACTTTGTGCACTTAAATTGATGGTCAATATACATTTCTCGTTTATTACACACTTTTTATAGCTCATTCTTTTTCTTTCAACATTGTTTTTCCATGTGTGTTTCATTATATTTCATTTGCCTGCATTTATACACTTATACTTATTATATTTATCTGATATTCATCAGCATTTAAGTTTGATTGTTAAGAAGAAAAAACGACTTGCATCTACGGACCTGATGGTCTCAGTATATTTGTAAATGGTCATGTAAGGAAGTTGTTTGTCTTATGTGTCATCATAAATTTATCATAATTTCATCATAATTTCATTATGGAAGAAGGGTACAATATTGTGACTGGGGTAGGGACTAGAGTCAACAATTTGAACATGATTCATTATTTAGCCATATCTTTAACCATCGATCTGCTGGCGGGCAATTAAACTATGAAACTCTTTAAGAAAAACAGAGGGGTGTGCTGAGTATAAGAGACGATGTGAATTACTTTTGTAAAAATCCGAGTCTGTAGTAAAAAGGGGGCGATTGAGGGTACCCCCACCTTTTCCGGGTATATGAACATGTCCGTGCAGAAATGCCATATCTCTTGATTTCGCCCCTTTACTTTATGTCTGACTACACCCATCTGCATTGTCCTGAAAATAAATAAATGGAATAACAGCTTAGACCCAATTGCAAATCATGCATTTTAACTGCATTATTTAAAAAACTGTAAAAGTTTGTTGTAGTTCCTCCCCCTAACATTCCTAACTTGAATACAAATATTACGAATACGAAAGACAGGTGTTAATTTGCATGATATAAATTACGCTTCGACAAGTGAATATTAATTTTTAATGCTAGTTGAGCAGTTTCTAAATTGAATGACAAATCTATGAAATCCTTCGACCAAAATCCTAAATTAAATACAAAAACTGGAAAATTGAATGAAAATTGGCATGGCAAAGCCGATCTGCGCTAACTTAAATGCAAAGTAAATGAATTCGAATGACAAACACGCGAATTTGGCCTTGAAATCCTATATATTTTTTTTAAATATTATTATTATTATTATTACTTATACCGCGTTTTTCTCATAAGGCCCAAAGCGCTTACAGTAAATGACAATAACATAAAAACATGTAAGAAGAAAAGCAATCTTACAACTAAAAACTGCAAAAAAAGATGTGTTTTCAAGGCCTTCCTGAAGGTATAGGATTTTCCGGCGAAATTCGTGAGTTTGTCATTCGAATTCGTTTACTTTGCATTTAAGTTAGCGCAGATCGGCTTTGCCATGCCAATTATCATTCAATTTTCCCGTTTCGGTATTCAATTTAGAATTTTGGTCGAAGGGTTTCATTGATCTGTCATTTAATTTAGAAACTGCTCAACTAAGTTCAAATTAATCGTCACTTGTCGAGGCGTCATTTTTATCATTCAAATTAACATCTGTCATTCGTATTCGAATTATGTTTATTCAAGTTAGGAATGTTAGGGGGAAGAAATACAACCCACGTTTACAGTTTAAAACAAAAATGCAATTAGGGTCTTTTCTGTTATTCTATTTATTAATTTTGAAGACAATGCATATGGGTGTAGTCAGACATTAGGTAAAAAAGGGGGCGAAATCAAGGGATATGCATTTCTGCACGGACATGTTCATATATCCCGGAAAAGTGGGGACACAAAAATACCTACCCCAGTCAAAACATTGTACCATTCCTCCATAATGATCCATGATGAAACACAAGACAACCCACTTCCATACATGAACATTTACAAACATATTGAGACCATCAAGTCCGTAGATGTAAGTCGTTTTTTTCTTCTTCTTAACAATCAACCTTAAAGGTACTATGTCCCATTTGCAGGCCAAAAAAATGAAAAGGTTAAATTCCAACGGCATTTGAAAGACAATACTAATTTAGAACTTCCCTAAAACAAGAGGGGCTTGAAAATGTCCTTAAGTGGGAAAATAACGACTATTAGTTGTCAAATCGACTTAGGAGCTATAGAGCCAGTAAATATTAGTGTGATTTTTCAGACCATTGTACGGAATGGTTGTACGTTTTATGCTGCTCAAAGATTCAATCAGTTTAATTTTGGCCATTACAAGACGACAAATGCTCATGTACCCTTTACAGCTCATTTTTATTACCAAAGATGAAAAAAGCCAGTCAGTCAATCAATAGTGTGGAAAAAACAATCTTGAAAGAAAAAGAATGAACTATAAAAAATGTGTAATAAATGAGAAATATACATTGACCATCAATTTAAGTGCGCAAAGTGCTAATTTGAATGCTACAAATGAAATTGAAATGCTAAAGGTATTCCTTCGCGACGTCAGAAATCGTGGTGCGCCGAATCGAATGACCAAATAGCGAAATAAGCACATTATTCATTAATTTGAATGAAACATACATACATTCTAACGAAAACTTCATAGATTTGAAAACTAGAAAAAGAAATATAAACCCAAGATATATCTGACAGCACTAAAACCGTCGAATTTGAACGCAAGACAAATTAATTTGAATAACAAACTCGCTGTATATTTTACATAAAAACAATTCACAAACTTATAGTGGTACAATATAATTTTTTGTTTGCCTGTCTAATTTACCAACTTACCAACTTTTTGGTTTGTTTTTATATATAAAATATCTAATATTGTTCTGGGGATTAGCCTCGACAGGCCCCTGGCCTTTGTTGGTCCCCCCACATGTTTTTTATATACATGTATTTAGTTGTTCTTAGATTTTGTTCGCTATTTGTTTCTCTTAATATTATTGTTTGTTAATACTGTATTTTTTATATGTCTGAACATGTATGTATACTTGTTGTTTTTTATGAACATGTGGAAAATAAACTTGAACTTGAACTTGAATTTGGCCGGAAAATCCTATAATAACTGATGAAGACTGTCTTATTCTAAGTGATAGATCATTCCAGTATTTTGAAGCAGATACAGTAATTGTCCTATCCAGGCTAATGTGCAAGTAACTGAATATGTGAGACAGGGAGGATCACTGGCTGACGTCAATGCCCTGGTAGGTGTATATGAATTCAAACAGGTAATATAAATATTGTGGAGCTTGATTATTGAGTATGTTGTAGACAAACAACATATTCTTTGTTTCAAAGGAATTCAGTGTAATGATCTCAAGAGTGGCTGAGATGGATGGTCCCTAGAAACCTGAAATATCAATCGGGCTGCCCAATTTTGTAGCCGTTGTACCGATCCAATTTAGTCAAGGGAATGGTGGTCAATAAACTTTCTGATTCTAGCAATATTCCTTAAATAAAACGTAACCATGCTACAGATGTGAGAAATATGGTGAGACATCGACATGCAAGAATCAAATACAACGCCAAGGTTTATTATTGTTTTGAAGGGCTAATGAAGGTGCCACCAACATCCAACTGAACTTTTGGAAGACTGCGCATATTGTGAGCTGAAACAGCAACAAAAAATAAAAAATAAAGATAAAAATATAAAAAGTTTCGCGTCACCCCGATCTCATTTTGCATCACTTTGAAACTCGTCAAGTGCCATGTACACATGAATACATTTTTTTCTAAATTTTGCCAGCGAGCAAAGAAAAATGACATTTTAATATCATTACGATAAAAAATAGAATTAGCTGTGCAGGCACCTCTCTGCCGAATGCATTATACATAAATCAAAAGGTGCGGTCAATTCGATGCACGAATATGAAGAGATACAGGTATCTTATTGCCTAGAACTGTAATTTTTCTAAAAGTTGCGAGCGGGTGATGCAAATAAACGTGGTAAAAAAACACATTTAATTTCGATGTAAAAGATTTAATATATATTAGGGCACATCGCACATCGAAGGCTATTCGTACACATCGTTGCTCAATTATGGAGTTATACTTGCACCTCGCTGCCCCAAAATCACCATATTTCTTTCAATTTGCTATTTTCTGAAATAACATACTAACGGTTTCTAGTATTTTGATTAAATTAATTACTAGAAATACTAGAAACCGTTAGTATGTTATTTCAGAAAATAGCAAATTGAAAGAAATATGGTGATTTGGGGGCAGCGAGGTGCAAGCATACCTTCATTACGGTCAACTACACATGCTAATTTCCAATATGCCCCTGGTCCCCGAACCAATACTCGTTACGGAGATCGTACTTTTGCTATTGCAGCCCCTAAATTACAGTTTACCAATTATTATTCATCAATCCCCATCCGTAGAGCCTTTTAAGGCAAGTTTGAATTATTTTTTGTTTTTTGGCAGCTTTTAATTATCTGTAATGTTATTATTAAATGTATGTATTATTATTGCTGTATGTTCATTTTACGTTGTACCTTACATGTATGTTAAGCGCTTAGAAACATTGTATTAAACGCTTTATAAATGTAATTTATTATTATTATTATTATTTCACGAAAGACGTTATTCCAGAAAAATGATTGTTTATAAAAAGTACAAATTACTTAAAATCTCTCGCGGCAACCCTTAACATGTGTTGCAGCATTTCGTGTGCCCCGGTCGAGAACGCTGCACCAGAGAGACAACTACAATTGGGACCTTTGACATCCCATATAGGTTTTGCATTGGATTCATTATGGGAGCTTTGTTCAATTTGAACGATTTTGGAAGTTCAATGTTTATTAATGAGCAATGACGTCAAACATTCGTGAAACTGCTGTTTGGTTATAGGAACACGAACGCTGAAATACTTTTCTTTTAAGTGAATTTCTATTTAAATAGAAGTTTGTCAAATAAATGTCAGTGAAGCAGAATATCTTTAGGTTTATATATTTTTGTGTGCGTGGCATTTGATTTCAATCGCCGAATGATTTGAAAAACAACTTGGAGAAAAAAGCAACTATAGAAAAATGACACAGTGGAAGAAATAGTCAATAAGATTTTAGAGGGAAAGAACTGTTTAAACAGTATTTTGACCGAGTTACAGTCAGGCATTTACAGCACGCTACGACAGTGCTATTATGCGATTTAAAAGCACTGTATCATTATTATTATTACTACTATACTACTACTGGAATTACATCACCACTCAAAGCGCGCCGTTTCCAACAGGAAAAAACACTTCAAATAATTGCTACCTGTGCCATTATCATTTGACTTTTTGATTTCTACGCCCACTAGAAATAATAGAATGGAGGAAATATATCGTTTGAAACTTTTATGAACCACTGTGCATTCCCAGCTCCGACGGGTTTAAAGGAAAATGACCTTTTAACTTTCTTAGATTTCGAGAAGTAAAAGCGAAACTAATTCATTTCCTCTTAAGATACACAACAAACTGTTTAGGAAAATAAGTAATAAGTTTAAGTACATATATGTGTTTGATAATAAAGATTCTTAGAAAGAACACAAGAAGAAGTAGACTTTAGTTCGACCGAAGCAAAAAAAAATGCTCGAGTGTGGTCGGATATCAATTACCATTAGCTTTCAAGCAAGTGTAACGAAACGAAAAATGTCATTTCTCATAAGAGCGCGATATGTTAGCCATTAAGCAACAAAAAAAAAAAAAAAAATTACCCTTCCTTTTTGTTAAAGAACGATCAAGTTATGCTGATTGTATATATTCACCTGAAGTAAGCTATATCAAACAAAAAACAGGACGCATGACGATGTATATGCATACCTAAATATCTAGAACATCAAAATGAGAATGAAAAATATATATTACTAATGGGGCAAGGATTTTAGTAATTGATGTGTATTCTTTTCAATCCTTTCAACGATGAAATGGCAGGGAAGACATGAAAGGCATTTGCCTTACTTTCAATTTTTAGGTACAAACAAGCAGTATGGGTGGAAGCGAACTAATGGTTTTACTAAGTGGCCATTGCTCTTTTAAGAGGAGATCTTTGCTCAATACTAATGAACGAAGATGAATGAATGTGTGCAGTGGCGTACGCAGGATTTTTGCAAGGGGGGGGGGGGGGGGGGGTTGGTGGTGGTGGTGGGGGGGGGGGGGTTAACATTGTAAAATCGCGCCGAAAATTTCGCAACGACTAAGCCAGCCGCTGAATAAGCGGGGGGGGGGGGGGGGGGGGGGGGGGGTAAGAGCACTTTTGTTCCCGAAAATTTTAACATTTTGCCTACCGCTATTTTGTTCAGTTAAGGGGGGGGGGGGGTGTGAGGTCAATTATTTGGGGTCACCTTCTTGCACACAAACAAATTAAAAAAAAATTCTTTTTTATTTGTTATATTTTTTATTACAAACAAAACTGAGGGGGGAGGGGGGGGGTCCTCAAAATCACACACATAACAACATTTGAGGGGGGAGGGGTTCGACCCCCCCCCCTGCGTACGCGCCTGAATGTATGCTTCATCCTGAAGAAGTATGATGGCCTTGTCTTTATCATCCAATTCGTTTACGCCACTACATATCGATACAAAATGGAGATGTTGACTTTGAAAAACGCTGTCTATTACATGGTAGACCAATGACATTTACCTGAAATATATCTAGATTTTAACGACAAGACTTTCAATTATGAATAAAAGAAATGGTGTTAGTTCGGGAAGGCCTGTGATATAATGATAAGGTGTGTCTTAGTTGCAATGTGCAAAATAAAATACTCCTTAAATAGCGTAAATTGAATTACAGATTACACATTGTTAGCAATTACATTTTATATTAATCACCCTTTTTTCCTTTCACTGTCACCCAGGCTGTTTTACCTTATCTCCCTCCTTCTACAGTTATATCACGTAATTTTATCTCTCCGCCCTTTTCTCATACTTTCTTGATCCATACATTCCTATTGTTTAAAAAGTATTTACTCGTGCACTAAGTGTAGTTAATGGTGCATTTTATGAAAAATGTTAATATTTGTTTGTGTTTTATGCAGAGCCCTGTGGAAGACCAGTACCGTTTAAAACCCCTGTAAAATGTTGGGAGCCCCAATAATTTCACTTAAATTGTATCATAATGTAAAAGAGGATGCCATTTACATTTCTGCAAGTATTTTCAAAACTAATGTGTTTGAAGTCGAATATTGATGACAGTCTTGACAGAATACAAAATTTAGTTTTTATGCGTACAACAGAAAATTTAAATTATGTATTCTCTAACCAATATTTGTCTTCAAATGTCTGGGGGAAATCTTTGCAGAAGTGCGTTTTAAATGACATCCTCTTTCACATTACGATACAATTTAAGTAAAATTTTGCCATCAAATTTTGGGCAAATTTTGGGGTCCCAACAGGGGCTTTAATGCAATTTTTTAAAATCATATTTTTATTGTATATATACACATATATATATATACAAGAAGGCATGTGTAAGGTCCTTGATATATGTATATAGATAAATTACTTTTATCTATTGTAACTCAACAGCCTACTCAGGTTAAAGATGTGAAATTATAAATAACTAATACATTAATGAACAAACTTGCCAGGTAGTGAGACAGCCGTTTCTGGAGGACAATTGATGTCCTCCGTTTACTGCACAAGTTCTGCATCAATAAACTCGCGTTAACTTTTACCAACGTTATACGGCACAATTTTGACCGATTCAACTTAATTTGTTTTCGAGAAATAAATAAAATAAAAGATTATACAAATAAGTAAACCATATTATTGTCGTCTACACAAACAACCGTTATCACAGGTAAGGGCGATGCCTTATGCGGATATGTTATATATTTAATGTAAATTAAATCTTCGAATCCCGATAATATATAATATTCAGACTGCCTACTTTGATTTCCCCTTATCTTTGGTATAACAAGTAACTCTGGACAACTCCCCTGACGATATCAATCACATCAGACTGTCCATCAACCAATCGATTACTGTAGCTTCACCCGGTAACCCTAACAACTATCCCAACAACCTTCACATCACGTGGATCTTTGAGGTTGCCTATGGCAACAGCGCCATTTTGAATTTTACTGCTTTTGACCTCGAACCTGGGTACGACTACTTGAAGGTCGGTTTCGGGAATGATTCGGGATTGGAGGAGACTCGGCTGATAACACTGAGTGGTAACACCTTACCGACAGAGATTAACACCCGACACCAGATTGCCTGGATGGAGTTTAGTTCAGACTCTGCAATTGGCGGTGAGGGATTTTTGCTCGACATCTGCGGGAAAGGTGAGTAACAAAAGAGATCGAAAATACGGATAGTCCAAACCAAGGTCACAAAGACTTTCAAGAAACCAACTTAGCATTTAATGTCCTTTGGTATTACTTTTAGACAGCAGTCTATTTCGGTCTGCGTAATTATGTGTGGCAAAGTGGCATTATATGCCCCCTACTTCAAAACCTCTGAATTATCTTGTTAGGGTTCGGTTGTAGCGCAGAAGTAAAATACTTAAGCTATTAGGCCTTACCATAAGAAATCGATAGCTAAATTTACGAGTAGGTATAGCACACCAAAAATAAGTACAACAAACTCATGTTATTTGATGATTGCAAATGATCAAGCTTTATGAAAGCTTCAAAAAACAATAAACAGAATTGAAATCGGTCAATGCGTTGTGATTTTATACCATTTTTTTGTTATCGCAAAAATTACCGAAAAACCTGCCAGGAATGGTCAGATTGGCAAAAATGGCAAAATTTGACAAAGTTGACAACTTAATTCATCACTTTCTTGGACACAAATAATAAATTAAATTATCAGAAACTAAAATATCATCTTTGTGGTAAAAAAATACAAAAAAGAAATTTCATATATCTATTACCGTTTTGAAAACAGAAGCAAACAAAATAAGTCATTTTTGCCATTTTTGCGAATCTGCAGATATGAAAACGTTGTGAAAATAACTAAGTCCGTCTAATTAATATGCGCATATGTAATCAAATCAAAACCGAACATGATACATCAATGAAACCTATGTATATCAGACAGGTATGGAAATGTTTTTTTGTTGAAGATTTTTTTTTAATGAATGTTCTTCAAATATGCAAATTAGGTCATTTCAGCTAATTATATATAGGAAAGTCAAACTGTTCATTTTGTTGGCATTTTTAAAAATCATATATTTATAGATCATATTTACACCAAATATTAACATTAAATTCCAAATATTTTTGGAATGCCAATAAAATATGGCGATGGAAATTTCTTGGATCACCGTTACAGCTATTTCCTCATAATTATGTTTCACAAATTATTCAGAAAAACCGAACAAATGATAAGAATCTGCAGACTTTCAGTATAGTTCCTTCTAAAAAAACATTATAATTAATAATTTAACATATTTCCCACATGCCTATAACAATGAAACTGCACAGAATTGTAGTTAAAGGTATGCTTGAAAGATATGTGAAATAAAATTGTTAAAATATTGTTCAGTTTTTTTAAAATAAATTTACGAAAATTGCAATTTCTACCAACTGACCGCTGTTGTGTGTGTGTGTGTGTGTGTATGTGCATGGGGCAGACTGTGTGCACAGGCAGTGTGATCACCCTATTACGAGTAACTATGAAAGGGAAATATTGCATCAATCCATTTTCTACTTGAAAACGGGTCGTAATTACATTTCCCTCGATTTTTTAATAGACGCGCACATTTTATCTCGTGTTTGCCGACCTTAAACTAGGTCGTCTCCATGTCACAAAGCAAATAGTCTCCTATTTCTTCTCTTTGCTTGAAAGGTTAATTCTATAATATTATTTCCTAAGTATTACCCAATATTGAATTGAATTGAATTTATTTATTCACCACCATTGAAAACATTGAAACAAAAGATAAATGTACAATGACAATGTCAATATAACATAAATGCATGACGCGAATTATTAACAATACATGTTCTACAGCGATATACACGTACATTATAACAAAGATAAAGTAAACTTTGCTTCAAGAGTAAAACAATAAATGACTAATTACAATGAGTTTGTGATCGATGGTAAAATAGAGTCAAAAATAGCATATGTGCTAGTCGAGTCTGACTCTCGTTATCTAAAGCCTAAAATAAAGTTAATTTAAAAATACATGATGGGTTTCCAAATCTTATAAATAAGATTTGTGTATAATATTAAAATGAGACTGGTTACTATATACAACTATATAGTTACGAGGTTATGATTCGTGGTTTTCACTTAAGAGTAATTTTGTAAGTTTTTTACGAAAAGAGGTTCTAGATCTCTCAATTCTTAGATCAGTAGGAAGCATATTCC
Source organism: Strongylocentrotus droebachiensis (assembly GCA_035222895.1). Taxonomy (NCBI): domain Eukaryota; kingdom Metazoa; phylum Echinodermata; class Echinoidea; order Camarodonta; family Strongylocentrotidae; genus Strongylocentrotus; species Strongylocentrotus droebachiensis. Next base: position 4,134 of record JAVYIG010010680.1, on the reverse strand, counting down.
AAAAGTTACTTCCAACAAACGAAACAGAAAACTTTCCTTGGTCTTTTTTGAATAAAGGAAGACGTAATTGTCGACCCGTTTTTTGTCTTGTGGAATATTCATGTTGTATCATACTGCAATAATGTTTTAAGGAATGAGGTAATCGTTCATTTATCAAATCAAACACAAAAGTACAAATAGATAATTTATGCAATTTAAAAACATTCAACAATTTGAGGTCATGAAACAGTGCATTAGTATGAGAACGATGTGGCTTGAAAGTTATAGCACGTACAGCCATCTTTTGAGTATAAAATATACAATTCAAGTGTGATTTATAAGTACTACCCCAAACCTCGATGCCATATGTAATATGTGGCTGTATTAGAGCTTTATACAACAGTATCAATATATGTTTAGGGACAAAGTGCCGTAATTTAAAGAGGATACCGACCTTTCTCCGTATACAGTCATTAACAGATTTTATATGTGAATTCCATGTAAAATGTCTGTCAATGGTAATGCCAACAAATGTCGCTTCCTCCACTTCTCTTAATTCTGCCCCATATATTTTTAATCTCTCTTTAAGCACAGCCTTTCTTCTACGACTACTGAAGAACATGAAATTGGTTTTTGACGCATTGATAGTAAGCTTATTTGCAGTGCACCAATTCTGTATTGATTTTAAATTTTCATTTACTTCACACTCATCTATTTGATCTACACCTTTGGGAAAAGTATGAAAAATATTAGAATCATCTGCAAATAGTCTGAAATTGAAATAATTTGTCACAGTTGGCAAGTCATTTATATAGATTAAAAACAGAGTTGGTCCTAAGACAAAACCTTGTGGTACACCGCATTTGATATATCTTCTTTCTGATGATGACTCTTTGTATTTCACAAACTGCATTCTGTCACTAAGATAGCTTTCGAGCCATTTCAGTGCATGTCCTCGGATGCCATAATGTGATAGCTTTTTAAATAATATGTTATGGTTTATTGTGTCAAAAGCCTTTTGAAAGTCAAGAAACACACCAAGCGTAACACATCCTTCGTCTATACTTTTCAATACCGTATTCATAAGATTAATTAATGATAATTTAGTACTATACCTTTTCCTAAATCCATACTGATGGTGATATAAAATGTCATGCGTTTCTAGAAAACTGGTCAATCGAGCATTAACTATTTTTTCTAATACTTTACCCAAAATTGGTAAGACAGAAATGGGTCTATAATTCCCTGTTTCATGTTTATTACCTTTCTTAAACAGTGGACTGACTTTAGCAATTTTCATTTGATCAGGGAAATTTCCTGTTTCCAATGAAAGATTGAAGATATGTTTTAATGGTTCAGCCAAAATAGATGCACCATCCTTAATCAGGCGTACTGGAATGTTGTCGTAACCACAAGCTTTCTTCTCGTCTAGAGCCAACATGTGGTCATGAACTTCCTTCATTGTGACCGGTTTCCAAAAAAGGGATTGCTCAACACTATTATTCAAATAATCTTCAAATAATGTGGGTACATTTGGTATGGCTAATGCTAGATTTGGACCGATGTTTACAAAGAAATCATTAAATTCATTGGCAATTTCAGATTCAGTTGTTAGAACTCTATCATTTCCATTAATACGCCTTATAAGTTTTTCTACCTTAGTACCTTTGTTACCTTTATTTCTCCCAGATAGTAATTCATTTATGATGTTCCACGTTTTACTAGTGTTATTGCTGTTCTCAGCTAGCAAACCACTGTAATAATTTCTCTTGGCATTGCGAAGAACAGTCGTTAATACATTTCTGTAGTTCCGAAATTTTTGTACATCACTTACATCAAAATTAGATTTTCTTACTTTTAAAAACAATTTATGTTTTTTTCGAACAGACTTCATTATTGATTTGGTTATCCAAGGTTTCTTATAAGCGCGTCCTTTGCAGCTTCTTTTCTCTTTGATTGGTGCATGTTTATTACAAACATTATTAAACAAATTAAGAAAAAATGGAATGTGCCATGTTAACATCTTCACAGCTATTGATATGTTGCCAGTCTTGCCCAGCAAGATCATCTTTAAAGTTTTGTACATCATAGTTTTTATAACATCTGTAAGTTACAGTTTGTGGATAATGCAGCTGCTTCAAATTACATGGATTTTCTAAAATCATGAACACAGGGTAGTGATCAGAAATATCACATTCTATAACACCCGAGTGATTATCATACTTGTTCATATTAGTGTATATATGGTCTAATAAGGTTACAGACTCACTGGTTACTCTTGATGGATATTTTATTTTTCTGCTCCATTCCTACGCATTTCATCGCTGTTGAAAACCCTTCTGTTGTTCCGTCTGAACTTAATGAATTTATATTAAAATCTCCTATTAAAATGGTATTGCGTCTGTCGACTTTAATGTCTTCTAAAACTGTGAGAAGACTTTCTTGAAACTCTTTAACATCTGTATTTGGTTTCCTATATAAAACACCTACCACCACCTTCTGAAATTCTCCATTGTTTATTTCAAACCAGATTGATTCTGTATGCTTCACTGTATAATCTTTCACGACATATTTCAAATTAGAACGAATATAAGCTCCTACCCCTCCTCCTCTTTCACTACCATCCCGGCACTTTACCTCCAATAAATAACCTTCCATTTCCAAGGTTGATTTTTCTAAAACTCTCCATACTTCTGATAATGCAATTACATCGAATCTGAACTTAACGCAATCTTCATATAACAACTTTAAGGAATCAACATTTTTGTTTAGCGAACGTACATTTACATGGGAGATACTAATTGATTTTTTACCGTCAAGTGGCAATGTACTATCAAATGAATTTGGACATAACTTGTAAGAATGTGATACAGTGTTATCAAACATATTATTAGAATATTTGTATCATGAAAAAAAGGACATTATGAGGAGACATTACTCCAACAAGCGGAGTCTGAAGTTTTTGTATTCGACATTATCTAAACCCACTGAGAACAAGTCGTCAGGGGTTGAAATTATCTTAAAGGTATCATCATTCATTTTGCAGACGATGTTCCCTGCCTTCGTTGAAACGGATTTCACTTCTGTAGATTGCTTTGCTGCCATTAAGACAGCATAGCGAGTAGAGGTGAGGTCTTCGTTCACAAAAAACTGCCTAAAGGATTCCTTCCCCTTCAAGTGGAAACGCCCCTGGTAGACCTTGTCTCGCTTTACGTTGGGCGACAAAGCACATCATTGTTGACCACAAATGGGCGCTGTGGTGATGGGGGTTTTGCCTGGCCCTGAGCGGTTCCTCGGAGAAACATTCCAGGCATATATTATCCTTCTTCGCCTTTCCCTTACTTCCACGACCAGGCATGTTGATAACAGCTAAAGGTGGATGTTCACTTCAGGAAAATAAAGGGATGGGACTGAAATGTGTCCACAGCTACAGAAGTCCAGATTTGGATGTGAATTCTAGCTTCAAATTCTCAGTGTCCAGTCATCTGTTGATCTGTGAACTCTCTCTAAGTAGTGCCTTAACACTAGACAAAGGCCTCACATATCCATATATGGATCAAACAGTGAAAGTTTTTGTTAAATCCAGTATTTTACAGGACACAAAATAACACATCTTCTCCAGTAAAGCATAGCGAATTCATTTTTACAACGTCGTAATGAATCTAACATAATTCATGATGTTTGTTAGCCCTATAATAAAGAGCTTGGATCAGAACAAACATGAAGTAAAATGATAGTTCCAGAGACAGTTAATGTTTATTGTGTAACGTATGTATTAGACACGAAATTTAAAGCCGGAGTAATAACATCCACGGTCCTTTTGGAAGCGCATGCATGTATGCGCTATCCAAGAACGGCATATCGTCAATATTTAGAATGATCAGATACGTAGTACCTTAGACTGACACGCTGATGTGTATCAATGTACATTGAAATTGATCTGCAATTTTCATACAATATTTGCTCTTCTTTTCTGCTTCGGGTGTCATAATGACTTTCAATCTATACATATTTCTAAATATGTACGAGTACGCGTTATTCCATTACCTACAGTGTAGTAAAATATATTAAACAGAAACAACAGGTAGAAAATCAGGCTTTCATCGAAAGGGTGCGGTGCGGCGCGGCGCGGTGTGGTGTGCTCAACGCACCCAT